>PYUH01000801.1:0-15495 GCA_016808085.1 Suaeda aralocaspica
TTAGGAGTCCTTAATTATAGGAATAAAATCATGGGATCATGGGGAAGAATAAACTGTAAAATTAGTCAAGTCAAAATCCTATTCTCCTGGCCTACACACGTGGGATGATGGAAGAAGTCATGGAGATTATGGGCGATCAAAGAACGTGGTTGAAGGCTGAAGTTTACAAGGCGGAATCACTCTATAGATGCTCTAAGAAATTCAGAAGAAGAAGTGCAGAACATCAGAGAATACACTTGAGCATTCATACGAGTCTAGGTCTTAAGGTTGATGTTCCAGTCCAGTTCACGAGTACTTTCATTGTATTAGAGTCTGTATTGAGTTGTAATCTTTGAGAAAAAGATAAGAGTGAGAACTAGAGAAGAGTGGAGAAAAAGAGAAAGAGAAACAAGAGATAAAGTATGAGAATTGAGAATCAAGTTCCTACGAGAACTGACGAGTGTAATTAGAGAATTTAGATTGTAAAAGTTATTACAGGCCTATAATAGAAGTGGAGTTTTCTTCCTTTGGGCCAAGGAAATTTTTCTCATAGAAATATCTCTCATACTCTTTAATTCGCTCAAAATAGTTTAAATTTGGCATACAAGTTCCACAGAGCAATTTACCCCCCCCCCCTCTTGCAGTGTTCCAGTAGAAACAACAGTTGGTATTAGAGTATGAACTCGAGAAAATCAAGCAACCTTGAACAGGGATCTTGAAGATGAACACTCACGAGAAATTGGAGGAAGGTTACTCAACTCAAAGACCACNATTCCCATGCTTCATACAATGTCTCATCCGTCTCCTGGTTGAAATTTGTGATCTTGCTTCGAAGGGTTGCAGTTCGCTCTGGAGGATAGTATTTCCTTTGAAAAGCTAGAGCCAATTCTTCCCAACTGTTAATATTATCCATATTCAGACTATTCGACCAAGTACGAGCTTTATCCTTCAATGAGAATGGGAACATCATCCTTCTAATGTAGTCCTGAGAGACCCCATGTTGCTTGATCGTACCACAATATTGGAGGAAATTAATCAAATGTAAAGTTGGATCCTCCATCAATGTTCCTGCAAACTGATTCCTTTCCACCATATTTACCAAAGCTGGCTTCAACTCAAAATTTAGAGCCTCGGTATCAGGAAACCGATAACCACCTCCAATTGTTACAGAACGGGGTTGGGAATAAACCTTCAATGATTGTGCTTGCAGCTACGGCGGTCACATCATTTGTCGTATATTGTTCTCATTGAACTGAGATTCTGCCGTCTCTTCCTTATCAGAAATATCCAAATCAGCAAAGAGTTGTGGCAGATCGGATAGTATCCGTTCAAAAAGAATAACTCTCCGCAATTTTCACTTCCTTCTACGACTCTGCTTATGCAATGATCTTTCTGTTTCAGGATCAATCCAAACCGACATACAAACCTAGTACTTGCACAAAAATTGAAACTACAGATAACCGTAAGAACTGTCTTGTTGACCCATGAATTGAAAATAAAGTTTTGATGATGACTAACAAAAACAAACTTATAACTAATATATACTTTGAGTTCCTATGAGATTTCACAAGTTCAAAGTGTAAGGAACTTGGAGCTAGGAACGTGACAAGTTCAAGGAGAATTTCCTAGGCAGAATCTTGCAAAGGAACATAGAAGATAGAAGTGAAGTTCCTGAGTAACACAGTTACGTAGGAACAAGGCACAAGAATAAATCTATTCCTACAGAAACAGGTGAACAACGTCAAGGCATTTCAACGAAGTATCTTGATGAAGAGAAGAGAATTTCCAAGAAGATTATGAGAATAATTTTCTAGGATCTTTCTAAATACATTGGAGTCTTAAATCTGGTTGGAACATCATATCTAGAAGTCATAACTAATCTATCCCACAAATAGGTGTAGATTAATTTATGATGTAATTTAGGTCATAAAATATTCTCCTTAATGCCTTAATATTAGGAAGATAAAATATCTGACAAATCTTGTTGAAAAATAACGGCATCTAGGGTTTTTAATAAGTCAAATAAATATTGTTAGGAGTCCTTAATTATAGGAATAAAATCATGGGATCATGGGGAAGAATAAACTGTAAAATTAGTCAAGTCAAAATCCTATTCTCCTGGCCTACACACGTGGGATGATGGAAGAAGTCATGGAGATTATGGGCGATCAAAGAACGTGGTTGAAGGCTGAAGTTTACAAGGCGGAATCACTCTATAGATGCTCTAAGAAATTCAAAAGAAGAAGTGCAGAACATCAGAGAATGCACTTGAGCATTCATACGAGTCTAGGTCTTAAGGTTGATGTTCCAGTCCAGTTCACGAGTACTTTCATTGTATTAGAGTCTGTATTGAGTTGTAATCTTTGAGAAAAAGATAAGAGTGAGAACTAGAGAAGAGTGGAGAAAAAGAGAAAGAGAAACAAGAGATAAAGTATGAGAATTGAGAATCAAGTTCCTACGAGAACTGACGAGTGTAATTAGAGAATTTAGATTGTAAAAGTTATTACAGGCCTATAATAGAAGTGGAGTTTTCTTCCTTTGGGCCAAGGAAGTTTTTCTCATAGAAATATCTCTCATACTCTTTAATTCGCTCAAAATAGTTTAAATTTGGCATACAAGTTCCACAGAGCAATTTACCCCCCCCCCCTCTTGCAGTGTTCCAGTAGAAACAACAGTTGGTATTAGAGTATGAACTCGAGAAAATCAAGCAACCTTGAACAGGGATCTTGAAGATGAACACTCACGAGAAATTGGAGGAAGGTTACTCAACTCAAAGACCACCTATGTTTGACGGGAAATTCTACACTTACTGGAAGAATCGAATGGAAATCTTCATCCCAGGTTTGGCGTGTAATTGAAGTAGGCGACTATGAGGTAACAAAAACTAACTCAAACAATGAAGTATTTCCTAAATTGATTTCCGAATACGAAAAAGAAGATTTTAAAAAAATGGAAATCAATGCTCGTGCTATCAAATTGCTACATTGTGGTATTGGACCACATGAACACAATCGTGTCATGGGGTGCAAAACCGCTAAACAAATATGGGATATATTAAAAATAACTCATGAAGGAACTAGTGAAGTAAAACGATCTAAAGTTGATTGGTTGATGTCTAAATATGAACGTTTTGAAATGTTACCTAGAGAGTCAGTACAAGATATGCTTACACGTTTTACTAACATCCCCAATGAGCTTTCTTCTCTTGGAAAAGATATACCTACTGATGAACAGGTCAGGATAGTGCTGAGGAGTCGGCCACAAGATGAAGGATGGAGAGCCAAGGTTACTGCACTCATGGGAACAAAGGATTTCACGAAGTTCAATATAGAACAACTTGCTAGTTCCTTGCTAACCCATGAATTGCATCTTGGAGGAATTGGTGAGAGTTCTAGAAGCAAAGGGCTAGCCTTGAGAGCTGAAAGTGACGAATCAGAAGAAGATGATGATGAGGCAGCGTTGCTGGTCAGAAGATTCAAAAGGGCTCTCAACAAGAATCGAAGTTTCTATAGGAACACGGGCAAAAAATTCACGAACAACAAAAGGGAATTCGTGTGCCATAAGTGTGGATCCTCAGAACACTTCATCAAAGATTGCCCCCTATGGAATACTGAAAAAGGGAAGTTCAAGGGCAAGGAGTGTGTCAAGGAGAAGAAGGAACAAGTCAAAGAAAAATTCTACAAACCTTCTTATTCCAAGAATGATGTAAGGAAAGCAATGGTAGCAGCATGGGGAGATTCTGAAAGCAAAGAAGATGAAGACGAACAACCTGACGAAGAAGTTGCCAACATATGCTTGATGGCCAGAATTGATAGGAACGAGGTCCACAAGGAACTCGCTAACGAAGTATATCCAAATTATGATCTTCTTGATGCTTTCTCTAAACATGAATTAATAGATCTAGTACTGAAATTTCACAAAAAATGGATTAATGTATTACAAGTGAAAAACGAATGTGAAAAGGCTCTTAAAACTGGTAAGGAACACAGTGAGTGGAAAAGGTTAAATAGAATTGAAACTGAGAAAAGAATTTTCGACTTATTAGATGAAAATACGAAATTAAAGGTAAGAGTTGAAAAACTTCAAAAGGAACTTAGTCAAGTCACTATGGAACTAAATTGCTACAAGTTGACAAATCTAAATGAGAGTTCCACTGAAGGAACACTAAATGATTTAGTCATCAAGGAACTTATGAAGGAACTTGATGATGTTAAAATGGAACTCATGAGATTAAGAAATAAAAATGATGGTTAACATAAAGCTTCAACTTGGATTATGAATGCCCAAACGAAAAGGACTGAAGGTCTTGGATTTAATTATAAAAGTGGGATAGCAGAATAAATATGTGGAACTTCCAAGTAGCAAAGTGTGTACGTTCTGTGGGAACACGGGTCATCTAAAAGGCCAGTGTTCCAAACGGAACTCCAGTTTAGATGTAAATGCTAGACACTTAAACCATACTGATTGAAAAATTAAATGATGATGTGTCTACAAGGAACCCAAGGAAACCTGGTTCCTACACCTAACATCTAATCTGTATTGCAGGTGCTAGTAGGGGGAACAACACGTGGTACCCCGACTCGACGGCGGTTGTTCCAAGCACATGACAGGTCCAAATCAAATTTCTCTCACTGGCAGCCTACTCGAGGGAACTGTGACGTTTAGTGATATCAAAAAGGTAACATAGTTGCCTTAGGTAAGGTTGGTAAGTCCAGTTCCCATGCAATAGATAATGTTTTCTTTGTTGATAGTCTTAAACAACTTCCTTACATCCATCTCCCAATCTGTTGATTAAAGGGAATTTTGTTTGTTTTACGAATGAGCTGTCAAATCATCAAACAATCACACTAATCAGTTTACTTGAGGGAAACGCAAAGGGAACACCTATATCGTTGATTTACATGAAGTTCCTAGAGCACATTCTCTTGTTTAAGTGTGATTGAGGGTGATCCTCTACTTTGGCTAAAAACGTGTTGGACATCTAGCCTCCACTACTTGATAAACTTAGATCTAAGGAACTTGTTATTGATTACCTAATGTTAATTCCTATGTGATAAAATATGTGGTGGCCTGTGCTAGAGGCAACATGTTAGAAGTTCCTTTAAAAAAGCAAAGGTTCGTAGCTCCACAAAACCATTGGAACTTATCCACATGGATTTGTGTGGGCCCATGAGAGTCAAAGTAGGAGTGGTAAGCTATATGTCTTGGTTATTGTTGATGATACTCTATATAACATGGACTATGTTCCTTCATAGCAAAGATGAAACATTTGTGATTTACTTGCTTTGTTAGAAGGTTTCAAAAATCTAGTGGTTATTAACTTATACATTTAAGATCTGACCATGGAAAGGAATTGGAAAATTACAGTTTGATGAGTTTTGCAGGGAACATGGTATGGATCACAATTTTTCAGCTCCAAGAACACCACAACAAATGGTGTTGTGGAGAGGAAAAATAGAACCTTAGAGGACTGGCAAGAAGATTTTCATAGCAGCGGACCTCCCAAGGAACTTCTGGGCAGAAGCAGTGAATACAGCTTTTTACATTATAAATAGAGTCATGATTAGACCCATCACTAACAAAACTCCCTAGAATTATTTAGAGGACGAAAACCTAATGTGTCTCACCTTAGAAAACTTGTTGTAAGTGTTTTGTCCATAATAATGGAAAAGAATTTAGGGAAATATGATGAAGAAGTGATGAAGCTGTGTTCCTAGGGTATGCAACTATAGTAAGGCTTATGAGTTTACAACAAGAGAACATTAAGTGTCGAGGAAAGTGTACATATTATTTTGATGAAACTAGCATAATGTAAATAGTGTAGATACTAACGTTTGCAGGAACATGGGGACATCGAAATAGGGCTGATTAGAAAGATCCAGATGAAGAAGATTTAACATTCAACAAGGACAAGCAAGAGTTTCTAAAGATCAGTTCCACATTGAAAGCAGAATGAGGCAGTTCCAGAAGGAACAAGTGAATGAGTCTCATACAACGATGAACATGAAGGAACCACCACTGATCCAAAAGAAGTTCCTACAAAACTAGAGAGACAGCAGTTCCTATCAGAGACTTCCGCCTAAACCTTGAAAACACCAGAAGTCTCATCCAATTGATCTAATTATTAGTGATATTACGAAAGGAACTCAAACCAATCCATAAGGAACTTATGTCCTTCAATGCATTTTTGTCCATCATGGAGCCTCGAAATCATGTAAGCACTCGAGGATGTGATTGGATCCGCAATGCAAGATGAGTTGAATCAATTTTGAAGGAACAAATGTTTGGCACCTTGTGCCTCAACCGGAACACCAGAAAGTAATAGGACTAAAATGGGTGTTCAGGAACAAGCTAGATGAGTACGGAACAATCATCAGGAACAAGGCCAGGTTAGTAGTCAAAGGTTATAATCAACAAGAAGGAATTGATTTTGAAGAAACTTTTCCTCCAGTTGCAAGGTTTGAAGCTATTAGAATTTTAATTGTTGTCGCTTCTTTTATGGGTTTTAAATTGTATCAAATGGATGTTAAATTTGCTTTCTTAAATGGTTTTCTTAATGAAGATGTTTTTGTGGAACAACATCCTGGTTTTGAAAAACCAAAATTTCCAAATCATGTCTATAAGCTTGACAAGGCTCTTTATGGGTTGGAACAAGCTCCTAGAGCATGGTATGAGAGGTTGTCAAAGTTTCTTTTGGAAAATGGTCTTAAGAGAGGAAAAGTTGATAAAANATGGTCTTAAGAGAGGAAAAGTCGATAAAACTTTGTTTATAAAATCCAAAGAAACTGATTTTCTCATTATTCAAGTTTATGTTGATGATATAATATTTGGTGCTACTAACGAATCCTTGTGTCAAGAATTTACTAATCTTATGAGCAGGGAATTCGAAATGAGCTTAATGGGTGAGTTAAATTTCTTTCTTGGCTTGCAAATCAAGCAAACTGAGAAAGGAACTTACATTCACCAACAGAAGTACATTAAGGAACTCCTCAAGAAATATGGCATGGGAACATCAAAAACGAACATACTCCTATGGGAACTAACTCCATATTCGATAAGGATCCCAGTGGAACAAGTGTGGATCAAAAGCTATATAGAGGCATGATAGGTTCCTTACTGTACCTAACTGCTAGTAGACTAGATATTGCTTACAGTGTTGGTGTTTGTGCTAGGTTCCAAGTAAATCCAAAGGAATAACACTTAACAGTTGTCAAGAGGATATTGAGATATTTGAAAGGAACTGATGATCTATCCTTATACTATCCTCACTGTGACACATTTGAGCTAACAGGATTTGCAGATGCGGACTATGCAGGTGACTTAGTAAATAGAAAAAGCACATCAGGTATGATTCAGTTCCTTGGAACATGTTTAGTTTCTTGGAGTTCCAAGAAGCAAAACACTGTTGCTTTATCCACTGCGGAAGCAGAATATGTAGCTGCTGCTGCATGTTGTTCCCAAGTTCTTTGGATAAAACAACAACTAAGGGACTTTGGTATTATCTATCATTGCATTCCTATTTATTGTGATAATACAAGTGCTATATACATTTCTAAAGATCCAGTTCACCACTCACGTGTCAAACACATGCATATTTGTCATCATTTTCTCAAGGACAATGTAGAAAAAGGTTTGATAAAACTTGAATTTTGTCAAACTGAAAATCAAATTGCAAACATCTTAACAAAGCCATAGAATAGAGAAAGATATGAGAAGATGAGGATGGAACTCGGATTGATAAAATTGCAATAAAAGCGATGAAGTTCCTCCAGATACGTCATTATTTGTAACGAAGTTCCTATGTGCATTTTTTTTATCACAATCTTGTGCGAAAGCATGTTCCCGCAAGAACTTTGATATAACTCGCAAATGTCTATCATTATTATCCTTAGTGTCATGATTGCTTGTCTAAGATGATTAAATTAGATGGTGTGCAATATGTTCTCTCTTTTCACGTAATATATATTTCCTTTTAATTTTATTTTTCCACAAATTAATTTTTGTTTCCAGAAATTAATTTCTTTTTATAATTGTTTCAAATTCCTACCCTATAGGATGTACATATTTAATTTTTAAAACTTAAATTCCTTGAACAAAAATTTTGCAACCAATTGCACGTAAATAGGGGGAATGCATCTAGAAGGAAGTTACCAAAAGATACCAAATTAACCATCCTAAATACATGCACTACTTTTCCATTAAATACCCATCTAATCAACCCACTATTCACACCTCACTTTCACTCTCAACCGTAAAAACTCTCTCTCTCCTTTACTCACTTTTCACTTTCTCACTCTTCAAAACCCCAAAACTTTAAACCTTAAAACTCTTCATTAACCATGGATACTCTACACTCATCTTCACTTGAAATCGGCATTAAAACCTTCACAACCAAACCCACGCAACGACCGGCCGAAAAACTCGCCGAAAAATCCGAAACCAAACCCAGCTCCTCCATGACAGAGAAAAAACGAAAAAGGGACGAAGTCGAACCCACGGATGAGGATGAAGACGTCGATGTTGGGGATGACTCCGTGAAAACGCTGGAGGTAGAAGCAAGTAAGTATGTTCCGGGTTTGTCTTTAGACTTAGATTGGTGTAGTTCGGTTGGTTATGTGGAATTGTTAGATGTTGTAGATAATCAGGGGTGGATTAAATTGCTAAGTGAACATGGAATTGATGATACGTATCCTAGAGCAATCCAAGAATTTTGTGACAATTATGGATTTGCTAAAGGAACTATCACTAGTTCCGTGAATGATGTTGAGATTTCGTTTGATGCTGATTATTTGGCTAAGTTGTTTGAGGTTCCGAATGAGGGCTATGATAATTACTTCAAAAGGAGGTATAATTTGAAGATAGGGAAAGTAGGGAAAGATGAAATTTTGACTGAATTAGGAGGAAAGAAGGGAGTGAAAAAAATCGATCATAATTCGCTTTCACCTCTTGGAAAGCTAATGTTTAATGTGGTGATCGAGGAGAACTGTGTTCCCACGAACACAAAAGAGGAGTAAAGCAAATTTGTTGGATTGTGCGGTTATTTATTGTCTTTTGTTTAATGTTCAAGTAAACTTCTCAAGCTTGATGATTTCTTACTTGGATCACACTGTTCCAAGTGGATTGAAAGTTGGTTATGGAACTTTGCTAACAAAAATTTTCAAAAGCTTTAAGGTTCCATTAGAAGGGTATGGGAAGGTTGGCATGCAGAAGGAGCAGTACATTCACGTTTCTTTCATGAATGGACGGAATTTGGGTGTTTTACGTGGGCAACCTCAGTGGTACACTGAGATTTTGAGGTTAGAGGATAAAAATAAGAGGGAGGAAGAAGAAAGTCAAAGGTGAGGAAGAGTAGGAGACTTCTAAACAAGTCTGATAGTGAGCCTCCTACCATTGATCTTGATACTGAGGAGACTAAAACTACTGAGATTGAGGTTCTAGTTCCTGGGAAGACAGAGCAGTTGGAACAGTTCCTCAAGGAACTGCAGGAGAAACAGTAGGATGTTGAAGGTCAAGTCTTTATGATGAGACTAGGCCTTGAGTTCCTTTATGTTGTCTTATGACAAGAAGCATGCAGAAATCATGGCATGCCTTGCAGAGCTTAAAAATGCAAAAGGAACTCCATCTGCTCCTGCTGGAACTGCTCCTGCTGAAGGTGAAGGAGGAATTCATGTTGAAGAAGAAGCACCAGAAGAATAAGTTCCCAGCACTTCAGCTCCTATGGACACAGCCCCTACCTCAGTTCCTGAAGAAACATCAAGTGATCCTGTTTCTCTAGACATTGTCCCTGCCTCTTAAGCTTTTATGTCCCACTCCTTCTTCGTAGCATTTTCTTTATTTGAACTTATTTCAATATGGTTGTAATATTTTGGCTTGGATTTCTATTTTCTAGTTTTTATTTTTTTTATTTTCGTTGGTTTCTTTCTTTTCAATAAAATTATTAGTTATGGGTAGTGAATCTTTTTCTTGCTTTCTTTTATTTTTTTTTAGGAACATATCTGTCATACTTCTATTTTTGATTCTTTAGATGCATCTTGATGGCTAATATTGCTAGATTGCTGCTTGAGATACATGTTAACTTTCTAAAAGCGGAGTTTCTACCATTATATATGAAATAATGGTGCTGTGATGAGAAGTTCCAAAAGGAACATAGTTATAAGTTTTGATGATGCCAAAAGGGGGAAGAGAAAGGCAAAATAAATTGCAAGATAAAATAAAGTCTGAAACTTAATTCTCTCTCACTCTATTAAAAATCTGCAAAATTCTAAGTATATAAACCTAGTCTTAGTCTTAGTTTAGTGTACATATTTTATCTTCTCAAAATCAAAAAATCCAAAAAAATCAAAAATATGTTCTTTATGTTTATGTTTTTATTTTTCAAAGTTTGTTTGCCTTGGTTTGTCATCATCAAAAAAGGGGGAAATTGTTGACCCATGAATTGAAAATAAAGTTTTGATAATGACTAACACAAACAAACTTATAACTAATATATACTTTGAGTTCCTATGAGATTTCACAAGTTCAAAGTGTAAGGAACTTGGAGCTAGGAACGTGACAAGTTCAAGGAGAAGTTCCTAGGCAGAATCTTGCAAAGGAACATAGAAGATAGAAGTGAAGTTCCTAAGTAAAACAGTTACGTAGGAACAAGGCACGCGAACAACGTCACGGCATTTCAACGAAGTATCTTGATGAAGAGAAGAGAATTTCCAAGAAGATTATGAGAATAATTTTCTAGGATCTTTGTAAATACATTGGAGTCTTAAATCTGGTTGGAACATCATATCTAGAATTCATAACGAATCTATCCCACAAATAGGTCTAGATTAATATATGATGTAATTTAGGTCATAAAATATTCTCCTTAATGCCTTAATATTAGGAAGATAAAATATCTGACTAATCTTGTTGAAAAATAACGGCATCTAGGGTTTTTAATAAGTCAAATAAATATTGTTAGGAGTCTTTAATTATAGGAATAAAATCATGGGATCATGGGGAAGAATAAATGGTAAAATTAGTCAAGTCAAAATCCTATTTTCTTGGCCTACATACGTGGGATGATGGAAGAAGTCATGGAGATTATGGGCGATCAAAGAACGTGGTTGAAGGCTGAAGTTTACAAGGCAGAATCACTCTATAAATACTCCAAGAAATTCAGAAGAAGAAGTGCAGAACATCAGAGAATACACTTGAGCATTCATACGAGTCTAAGTCTTAAGGTTGATGTTCCAGTCTAGTTTACAAGTACTTTCATTGTATTAGAGTCTGTATTGAGTTGTAATCTATGAGAAAAAGATAAGTGTGAGAACTAGAGAAGAGTGGAGAAAAAGAGAAAGAGAAACGAGAGATAAAGAGTGAGAATTGAGAATCAAGTTCCTACAGGAACTGACGAGTGTAATTAGAAAATTTAGGTTGTAAAAGTTATTACAGGCCTATAATAGAAGTGGAGTTTTCTTCCTTTGGGCCAATGAAGTTTTTCTCATAGGAATATCTCTCATACTCTTTATTTCGCTCAAAATAGTTTAAATTCCGCATATAAGTTCCACACAGCAATTCACCCCCCCCCCCTCCCCCTCTTGCAGTGTTCCAGTAGAAACAACATGTCTCAAAGAACAATTAGTTCCTTGAGATGAAACAAAAATAATAAAAGTAGACAAAGTAACCCGATTAGCGGAAAATAAACAATTGCCTCCTCGGCAACGGCGCCAAAATTTGAAAAGGATAGTCTTATACCTATCAAAAATAACCTATAACTCCAACTAATGTAGACAAGGAAGTAGGGAGCGAATCCACAGGGAAGCAACTAAATTCTATTAACTCTAAAAAGCTATTTTTCTGTCAAAGGCCTTTGAATTGGTTTCGAACTATAGATTAACAACTACTAAGGAAGAAATCAAACACGAAAATATAACAATGAACTAAGCCTAGGACATCGTTCACCACAGACCAACCATTTAATTAAATAATAATTAATTGACAAATTATTGACATCCTGAAATAAGGCTCACTAATTCTCTCGAATCCAGTCTCCTTCAAAACTCCTCTAATGGCTCTAGCTCACTTAGACTCGTTTTGCCTATTATCCCTGTGATCTAATTGTGGTAATCTTAGCTCTCGGCATCGATTTCGACAATATCAAACTAACAATCAAACCTAGCCAGAATTTAATTGAAAGCAATATAAATTAACAGTAGGAATTCCAAAACATCAAAAATCATGTTAATTAATCATAAAACAACGCATTGGAATTAATCCATGGATCCCCTAGCCCTAGAAAAGAAACTATTCACACATAACTAAAAACATAGAAATTAAATCAACAAAAGAAAATAAAACTAACAACATAATTAACTAACAAATTAATCAAAAATAACTAAACAAGAACGTAAAACTAGGGCATAAAACAAATAACAAAAACTATTAGTAAAACTAGAAACTAGAATAAAGAGAAAGCAGCAAGTACAGGTGGGCATAGTCAGTCATGTCGTGATTGGGTGGAGAGTGCTCCTGGTTGTTGTTCTTCGGGTTTGTTTTGGTTATGTTGTTTTTATTACTTATTTATGACATTTTTTATGTTTGATGGACTAATGTTGGTTTTCAAATTATAAAACTATGTGGGTTTTGTAGGGTTGTTTTTTCGGTTCCAATTTGCAATAAAGTATTTGTTTTGTTTTGATTTGAAAGTTTATTTTGATTTTGAAGTTGCTTTGAATAGAAGTCTTGCGCTTTAATACTTTGATAATAGCCTTAGCTGCTATCATGGTGGTGTTTATACTTTTGTTTTTCCTAAATAGGTAGTCGTATTTTGTTATATGTTTTCCGAAAATAGTTAGGAATTTCCAGAGTGTTACAGATGATGGGTGTTTGTGAGAGATCACGTGTGAGTTAAAGATACTTGTTTTTTAACTTAGTTTTTGTAAGAACCTCAATGGTTCCATGTTGTAAAAGAGTTTGACTAATATTGTTTCATTAAGAAATTAAGAAAAGACTTTCGTTGTGTTTTACTTTGATGATTGTTTTGAAATTACTGTTGTACCCTTTAGCCTAAGTGTTGCAACTAGTTATCATAATTAGTTGTGGCGTGGTGGTAAAATGCTCAAATTCCTCTTGTTTACAGATTTAAGGTAACTTTTGGGAAGTGTGGAATTTGGGGTCTTACTGATCATGTTAGCCGACGATGCTAGCTCCCCATCTTTGTCATCCTTATGGATCGTGTTAGTCGACGATACAGGCTCCTTATATCTTTGTCATCCTTATGGATCTTGTTAGGCGACGATACGAGCTCCTCATCTTTTTCATCCTTATGGATTGTGTTAGCTGACGATACGTGCTCTTTATATCTTTGTTGTCCTTATGGATCGTGTTAGCGGATGATACGTGCTCCTCATCTTTGTCATCCTTATGGATCATATTAGCCGACGATATTGACTCCCTATATCTTTGTCATCCCTTGTGGATCGTGCTATCTAATGATATTGGCTCCTTATCTCTATCATCCCTTGTGGATCGTGTTAGTCGACGATATTGACTCTTTTTCTCCTTCATCCCTTGTGGATCGTGTTAGCCGACGATATTGGCTCCTTATCTCTGTCATCCCCTGTAGATCGTTTTAACCGATGTTACGGGATCCATATCTTTGTTGTCCCCTGTTGATCTGATCGTGTTAGCCGATGATACTGGCTCCCTTTATCTACCTTGAGTAGCCACCATCAGTCAAATAATTGTAAGAGCATGTTTAGCACCAAGTCTTGAGACTTGAGGTGAGATCATCAAATTTTGCCTTATGACTTGTGCTTAAGACTTTTCCCATTTTTCTTTAAAGATCTCAACCAAGTCTCAAGTTGAGTCTTTAAATTCCAAGACTCAACTTAAGTCTTGAGTTTGGGACTCACTCAAGTTTTATTTAGCTTGGTTCATTAATGTTATTATTATATCGTAAATATAAAAAGATAAAATCAAAAACAATATGTCATATGTTTGATTCATTTAGGGCTAAAGTGATAAATTTGATCAAGTCTTAATGAGTCTTAAGAAGAATTTGATGACATCATTTTCAATGGGGACCACCAAAAAGGATGTCATCCCCAAGTCTTAAGACTTGGGTCTAAACATACTCTAAGCCCTTGTTGGTGAGCAATGGAGGCTTCCTGAAAACCCTTCATCCACATTGAGTAGCCACCACCTGTTAGACGTTTGCAAGCCCTTGATAGCAAGCAACTAAAGCATCCTGACAGCCCTCTATCCATTGCTTTGCTGACGCTATCATCTCTATTTCATTGTGTTTGCCAACGCTATCGGGCCCATTTTATTGCGTTCGGTGGTGCTACCAGCTCCTTTTTATCATGATGGTCGGCGATAATGGCTCCTTACTCCCATAGATAATATATCTTCCTGAACCCATAGGCTCTTGTGAAACTAACATATTCATTTTGCAGGTTCCTAGTACTTTGACTTTTGTCTTATGGGACTAGTCGTCTCTACAGACTCAGTCAAACTGGGGCTTCTGTAGACACCTGCATTTTTCCCAGCCCTTAGGCTGATAATAAATATATACCACGTCGCTAATTAGTCCGGTCTTGGGAAGCGCGCTGAAAGATCAAACCTGAGATCATTCCGAAATTCCTGAAATTTTCCAAAAATCACAAAAATATTGTAGTTTTCTTTTTTTATTATTTTTCTAGAATTTTTTTCACGTTTTTCTAGATTTTTCCACATTTTCTAATAAAATGCTGACGACTTTCTAATTCTTTTTCCGCAAAAATGAGCTAAACATGATCGTAAAAAAGGGAAATTTTGGAGCCCAAATCATGGGGCCCAAGGTAACCCCTTCCCTCCTCAAAGCCCACCAAAAGGATGGAAGGAGGAAACTTCCTCCTTCTTTCCTCTTTCCATGGGATGTGACAAGCCTTAATGAATAAGAAAATGAGCACATGCAACATAGTACGAATTCCTAGGGTCAGCAAATCAGATTATATCAACAAAATTTCCAGGAAAGAGAGTTTCGCATTGTGCATAGGCACAGGCACACTGTGTGCCCGTGCGCGCGTTGTCCGCTCCTATGCACAGCAACTGCCTTTTCCCGAATTCTACCCTATAAGTACCTGACACATTCCCTCAATTTCACCAACTTTTGGCATTTCAGAAAGAGGGAGAAGGCTGATATTGTGAGCAAACTTGAGAGAATTTAGCATTTTATATCATTGTTCTACGTTATTCATCTTCTTCATCACCTCCATTTTCATAATCATAAAAAACACAAAAATATTTTATTTTACTAATTTTCCATTTTTATTCTCATTCCATCATTTTATGTTTATTAGTTTAATTTTCATCATTATAATATCTAAGGTTGTTCAAAATAATTTGATCCGAGCGATCCGATCCGATAAAATAGAATAATTTTTTATTTTTTGATTTCGGATCGGATATAAGATAAAAGTCAGATCGGGTACGGATTACATTTATTGGATTGTCAGATATCCGAAATATGCGAAAAAAAAAAAAAAAAAAAAAAAAAAA
>PYUH01000801.1:15502-32479 GCA_016808085.1 Suaeda aralocaspica
AAAAAAAAAAAAAAAAAAAAAAAAAGTAGGCTTTTCAAATCAGATCGCACGTATTTCGGATCGGATCGAATTATTTCGTTAAATTTGAGAGTTTTGTGTTATTTGGGGCTACATTTTTTATTAAGTAATAGCATTTCGGATCGTTGGATATCCGGTTATCCGATCCGACAACTTTCGAATATTTCGGATTGGATATCCGGTTTCATTTGGATTGGATACGGATCACGTTTTGGTCGATCCGAAAAGGTCGGATATCCGAATTATCGTATCGATCCGAATGAACACCCCTAATAATATCCATCTTCTCCATCATCATCTTCCTACATTCATACTATTTTTTGGTCATATTTCAGGTTTCGGATTCTTGAAGGTGTTCTCAATATCATTTTGACCCTAACACGCAAGGTATCTAATATGAGACCGCTTTAAATCATCATCTTCAAATTTATTATCATCTTCAAGCTCATGCACATTCCTCAAGTTTATTATTATTATTATTATTATTATTATTATTATTATTATTATTATTATTATTATTATTATTATTATTATTATTATTATTATTATTATTATTATTGATGGCTCCGTCCAAGTTAGCTTTTTGAAGCCCCTTATCACCTTATTTTATTTTAATCCATGAAAATAAATTAATAAAGGTTTTAGATGTAATATAACAAGTGAAATTAGAAATAATCATGCTTAGGCCTTTAAAGCTTTTATGATCATGATTACATGTTTATGTAGCTTGTTTAGTTTTCTTGTGTTTTGAGCATGATAACATGTTTTAAAAGTTTTGCAAACATGGTGACATGAAATCTAAAGTTTCTTGCAAATGGAATGATTACATGTGCTTTATAGTTTTTCTAACATTTTTTACTGCTTTCCTTATTTACGTGATTGCGGTAGTATGTAACCCATGAGGGACGGCTTTTCACGTAGATTTAGGACAACAATAAAGACCGGATTGGTGCCATCACATAAAGTCAAATGAGCCATAAAGACTAAAAACTTAAATAGGTCAAACATGACATAAATAAAGCAACCATCAAATAAAGGTAATACGTGTGCATTAAATAACACCCTCTTAGTAACTTAGTAAGCACCCAAGCGGTGAACCCGTAAAGACTAATACTATTGTAATGTTGCTTGATATCATATGATGAGAATTACAAAAGAGATCTAGTAGAGGAGAACTCGACTTGGAGGTACCTGGTGCCTTGTCTCGCGAATCTGGTGCACGACCCAACCTTGGGAAACTAACACACCGCACCTTGGCCAGTGGGAATGCGGTTGTTCAGGTCCGCAAGATTCTACGGAGTGCGGTTGTTGGCCTTTAGTGGAGTTTCGTTCCAATTCAAGCGTACTCACCCTACACGATAACCCTTCCCGTGGTCTAAAGAACAATAAACATAATATAAACGTTTGACCCGTGGGCGTCGATCTCTCCGTGAGACGTCCAAAACCCCTAGCCTATCACCCACCACAGACGAAACCCATCTGTCCAACCCTAGCCACTGAAACCACAACCAGATTAAACAAAACTACCAAGTAAACCCTACCACAAACAAATCCACAGTGGACGGATCGAACGAAACAACCACCAACACAATTTCCACCACACAACCAAATCCGAAAACAAAATCGAAGAAAAGAGATCGCAGTGGGTGGCGACGGTCAAGATCGAAGGACGACTACGGTTTTGGTAGTGTTCAGGGTATGAGGTGGTAATGGTGGTCTCGAGGTGGTGGACTAGGATGCTGGTAGTTTGGAGATGGTGGTTGTGGTTTCAGATGGAGAGAAACTAAAGTGGCTGTGGTGATTGCAGTGTGTGGTCGAGGAAGAGCGAGAAGTAGAAGGGGTGGTGGTGATTGCAATTGGTGGTTGGGGAAGAGAGAGAAGTAGATGAGGTGGTGGATCATTAATAAACTATTAGGTTATTTTAATTAATGATTTTTTGTGTTAGTGAGTTAAATTTAAATTATTTTGTTTCAATTGCGGGTGTTTTCTTAATTTAATTAAAAATAATTTGCCAAAAAAGGAAATAAGGTGTTGTAATCAATGTGTAACATTCTTAAATAAAAAGTGTTGTAATTAATGTGCAATGAAGATATTATATAAAATATAGATGACTGTTACTAGTTCATGTTACTTATTTATAATGTAAATATCTTTATTAGCTCTTTACAACTACTTCCCACCAAAATTCTCAAATCTCCAAATTTATGTTATTTTTTTAGTATAATACATAAGAACCAAAACATTATAATCATAAGCATTAAGTTTTAAAAAAACTACGGAGTACAATACATAAGAATCCGAACATCATAATCGCCAACATAAGCAATATTGGGACACCACGGTTTGGTAACAACGGGCAAATGTTAAAACAGCCTGCATAAAAGTTGCGCAGGATAAAGATAATTCATGCAAAGATACATATATAGACTCCAATACTCCATATTTACAATAATATGCTGCAATCAGCATGTTTGGTTATACTTCCAAAAAGCCAGATAACTCTATGTTATAATGCAATTTCTTTACAAGGTATTCCTTTTTTCCATTGTTATCAAAAGAGGTAAGCAAAAATATTGACACTCAAATTTATTCATATCAATAGCTTTGTTCTTCAACACATAAATTGATTTAAGTGGAAGGCTCCATCACCTCCCTTGTGGTAAATCTTCAGTTCCACCTTTCAAGTGACAAAGAGAAATTTCAAATCTGCTTCAGTCAATTTTGCCAGAGCATCTGAAGACCCTCCAACAGTCCTGCACAAGAAGACTAAGAAATTAGGCCTACCTTATTCACCCATGTTTGACATTAAAATGTGATGTAAAAAGAATACTGACCCTTCAAATACTAGTTCTTTCTTCTCTTGCAGCTTCAAAACTCTTTCCTCTACTGTATTCTCTATTACAAATCTCACAATGCTGAAGGAAAAAGGATATACACCAGTAAATACATAGACAAACATCAGATATTATTAATTTGTAATTACAGCTAAGACCACAAACTCGGGGAAGAAACTTTGCCTTATCGGTTTATATTGCCCAATTCTGTGTATTCTATCCATCGCTTGTCGCTCTACAGCTGGATTCCACCACGGATCCATCAAGAAAACCTAAAATTTTGAACAGAAGATTTCATTTATGAAAAAAAAGAAGAAAGATTGATAAATATTCAGCAACTAAACTGGAAGAGTGATAAATCAAGATCCATGCTTGGATCTTGGTGTCAAAGTTCGGCACAATGTGAGTATTGTAGTGATAATATCATTTACTTTAGTAGTTGAAAATGATAAAAATTGATATTATCAATACAGTAGATCACAATGTGCCAATCTTGGATAATCAAAATCCACATACAGGTCATCATTTATCATTCTCAGACGAGAATAAGCCGGTAAAGCAACATGCTAATATAAGACACACTTTGAGATCAACTACAAAAAACAAAATGAGACAAGGTAGCAATATTCAGACAGTCATGTGAGTTGCTTACGTGTGAAGCCACTGTAAGGTTGAGTGCAACTCCTCCAGCCTTCAAGCTAATGAGAAAAATTCTACAGTCAGCATCCTCATGGAATCTTTTGATTGCATTATCCCTCGCAGGGATGGTCATAGATCCATCCAGTAGGACACAGTTGATGCCAGACTGAAATAATTCAACAATCATATTTAAAAATAAAAAAAAACGATGGCCACCAACAGCCAAATTGACATTTGTGAACACACAAGACCTACATTTTAAAATCAGTTACCTTCTTCAAGGAATACATTATCAAATCCAAAAAGGAAGTGAATTGGCTAAAGACAATTCCTTTTGCAGAACCATCTCTCTCAATCATCGATCTGATCTCCTCCCTCTAGATTCAATGACATCCAATATGGCATTCAGCAAAAGGCTATTTAGGAACACTATTTATACTTTCAGGTGCAGAACAAGTACAACACACAAAAACAAAAATAAATAAATAAAAAATAAATAAATAAAAAAAAAATAAATAAAAAATAATAAAATAAAATAAAAAAAAAACGGCAGTAATTCAACACTTGCAAAATATATCCATCAGACAAATCCATTCTCCTATTCAATATAGATAAACAAGGGTAGCAATAATTTCATCCAACTTCAACAAAATTAAAAGAGTCAAATGAGCAATTACTAATTTACAGGTTATAAATTTACAATCAAACAAGTAATATACTACCTCTATTACATATTATTTGCAACGATTAGACACTTTTCTTCTCTACTTTATTTCAAATCGTTGCAAATAATAAGAAACAGAGGTAGTAGATGAATTAAGAGTCCAACATAACCTTTTGGCTATCAGCATATAAAGCCAGTCTGTCTGCAACTATATATAACCTTTGGTTGAACTGAATGGAAAAGGAAACATACACATAACTACATAAGCTTTATAAGAAAATAAAAACTTCAGGGGATACAAAAATCAAGTGATTAAATGTCTTTTGAAGAATTAACCAATATATTGCATGGACAAATACATGTACTTTGTACTAAAATTTAAAAAGTTGAAGTTTTATAGTAATATGTCTAATATAGATATAATTACTAAATCCATTCCTATGACCAAAGCTTCGAGCCAACTAATTATGAAAGCCAAGCACTGTAATGTTGTGAGCCTTAATCTGAGCTCAAGCCAATAAGGATTCATCCCTATATCCTTCTCTCTTAATGATGCTCCTAACATATTAACAAAGTTCCAGTTTCACTCGCTTACAACGTTACAAGAGTCGAGAGAACATGAGCAACATTATTCGGACCAATGTAAAGATTTGCAATCAACAGTACCATCTACAGTAACTAAAGAAATATTCCAGTCATCAGAAAAGCAGCACAGAAAAGTTCCTATTTATCAACTTTTATGAGGAAGAAAGTTATACAAAAAAGTAAATTCCTACAATTCCGTAATTTTAAAAATAAAAGAAACTCATTAAGCTGGCTAATGAGAACATAACAATCAACCAAAGCCTAAATCCCATAACTAGGTTGGCTACATGAATCGAACATGCCATTTCATGTGGTCGATAACCATGATCCTCTGACCTGTAAACCCAAATTTTCTATATCCTTCACTAGAGATACTAAATATGATTGCCTAAATACTAAACAGTTAACACCGCCTTTGCCTCAGATTATAATGGTGATAAAGACTAGTTCAAGTATGATAACATGATTTAAGATATGGCTATTAAAGTACAACCAATTAAATAATTAGTCATAAATTAATCTTAGTTTAATCAGATACAGCTTCCCGCTCTATCTATGCAAGATGGTAGCCCCAAAACCACAGCAACAGGAATGATTCGTAAAAGAGACAACAGATTAATGTATAATTCAGTATAAGAGAACATCAAGCCTTTTGTTTCATTCTTTTTGTCCCTCACATCCGATGCTACTGAAAATAGGTAATAATAGAGAGCAAGCATTGTTCACAAAAACATTTTCCACAAAGAGCTAAATCATCCTACCAAACAATACCTATTATTTACAACTAAAGCTACATACCAATGCATCGATCTTTGTGCTCGTTTCAAAATCATCAAGTTGAATCCTATTCATAATGCTTGAGCTTTTAAACCCTTTTACAGATGTTTTTGATGTCTGGCCACCAGTGCTTGTGTTTGAAATAAAATCAGCAGTAAGTGGTTTTGAACAAGACGGGCATAAGTGTTGCCCCAGGGAAGAAGAAAAATCAATAAGGCAGACTCTACAGAATACATGTCCACATGATGTAACCTGGCATGTAAGAAAATTATAATTCAAAAGATGAGAGAGTGGCGATTAGACAGAAAGACAAAAAAGAAAAACTCAAGTTTTGAGTACGACATTCTAGAAGCATGCAAGACCATAATTTGGGGCACTTCCGAAAAATAGTAAACAAATGAACATTTATACAAATTATAGACGGCAAAGTAAATTGTGCCCACATTAGCAAAGCAGTAATAGAGGCTAGTTTTGCCACACTGACAAAAGATCCAAGCAAAGTAGCTAGCATTGAAGTGAATTTCATACTTTCTAAAAAATTTCAGGAAGAAATTATTACCAATAATTTTGGCTTGGCAAAATTAGAAATAACCTTCCTAACTACATTGATAGATGCATTTGAAAGTTAATTTGCTTTTCACCCAAGGTCTTTTGCTTTAGCAGCTGAGAATGCTTGCAAAACTAAATTAAAACCATGGGAGTCGTATTTTCACAAAAGAAATTAGCTTTATAGTCCAAATCTACTATAATTGCATAAATCTTGTATTAAGAAGTTTTGCCTCATTCAAGCAATGCATGATGAAGCTTGGTTTAAGATATTATTTTACGAGGAACATAGATTAATTTGTGGTGAAAAAACATTCCACATTCTTTTCTCTTCAAAGAACATTTTAGCAACCAAGTTGTCTTTGAGGTAGAATAACACATAAAGATAAGCAAAAATCTCATTGTAGATTCCTGTTATTTAATTGTATAATTTTTGTAGGTTGCTGAAAGTGAAATACTAATGCCTACTTATCTCTCAAATATATCTATAAAACACTAATTAGCTTTTAGTTGTCTTAAGAAAGTTGCTGGCTATTCCTATCAAGTTATCAGCGAGAGCTACTTGTCACCTTTAGCATAGACTATGGTGATTCATTCTTATGCTTTTACCCCACTCCAGCAGTCCAACCCCCACAAACCTAGAATTTGACATGCTCAATCTTGAACACTTAAAATAATCCAGCTACAGCATTGTCCTAGAAAGCATTTTTCTCAACCTGTGGTACACCAACAACATATCGAATTAAAAGAAAGCTGGAGACTGTAACACCTAAAGCTTCATTTCTACAGTAGCTAGATCGAAGATGGTAGTTGATGTGTATACAAGTGTAATCGCTTTTCCAAGCTAATCTAACGTAGATGAGACTTATTTGATATTTGAGATAAAGTTTATGGACTCAAAATCGCAGAAATTTAAACATACCGTAGGATTTTCAACTGGATCATGACAAATGCCACAAACTTGTTCACTTTCCACCTCAGTTTCACTCCTTGTACTATTAGACCGAGAATATACCACAAGATATGGATGATTAACAGCCTGTACAAACCAGAGCAATAAAATCTCAGATTGCATCTAGGTAATGGAATTATATCAAGTAATAGTATTCCCATGACAAATAAGTATAGTGTCCAGTAAAGATGATGATAAAATTATTAGTAGACGTAATTAAACTTCAATTGAAAAGATAGCAATTGGCAATAGGTAAACTAAACCCTATATACAAAACTCTCTCCTCGCCATATGCCATTGGGCACAATGCCTACTGTTCAGAATACTACTTTTGAAACTAGCCTTTCTAATAAGATACAACAAAACCAATGTACCACATTGCCCTCTGGTGTTATTCACAATATTGTTCTGCCGTAAGTCCATGAAGTATCAAGCAGCCTATAGAAGATCAACTGAAATTCATAATTTTAACTCTTTAAGGGTTTCCTTCACTAAGAGAAAACTCAAGCTTAGTTGAATCAGTTCGATGACATCAAACCTAAAGATAATTGCAGTTTGGGATCAGTGCTGTTCCAGCAAAGTAATATGCTCCAGCAGTCCAAATTGTTGGATTCAAAAGCAAAATCAGTAAATTGCTACCTTCATTTAAAGATTCTCTTTATGATGCCTAACAAAGAAACAAAGAGTGTTTATGAACAAGGCTTTGAAACCCTAAGGAGATAAGACTGAAATGCTTCAACGCGATTGTAGGCTTGTAGCATTAGATGGGTAGAGTGATATGTTGCTGACTGTTGACAGTAGGGTCCTGATTCTGATCAATGATGCTTCTTCCAACTCCCTCCTCAGCCTCTCTCTGTGATTTTCTTTTTAGTTCCCTTCTCCAACTTATTATAGTATGAATGTCATACGTTGTAGCAAATAAGCTAGCACAATGTTTTGATAGCTTAAAGAAGGTCCATTAGTACATATTTTCTCACTTAAAGAATACCTTTACTGTCTTCCGCAAAAAAAACTTGCACATTTTTGCCTATTCAAAAATATTAGCGTTAGAACCCGTGCATCCCAAGTACAATATGTTATTTTTAAATATTATTATATATTATCTAAAAAATAATACTCCCTTCGTTCCCTTTTGTTTGATACGTTTTGTTTTGCACATTTGCCTGTTTGACCTTAAATATCTTTTGTTGAATATATGTAAAAATTAAATAATTTGATATTAATAACGTATTCATTGAGACCAATTAAGCAAAACCCCACAACTATATTATGTTTTATAAATTTTTAGTAAATTAAAAAATTCTCTCATCTTATGAATAGTTTACAAAATTCCAAACGTATCAAATAAAAAGGAACTGAGGGACTAAATTTTTAACAAAATTATTACTATTAAAATAAATTTCATTCAATTTACTCATATTTATACGATAAATTAATTTTAGAAGATATGAATAAAAAATTATCATTTTCCATCGAATCAAGATTTTCAGTACATTATTATACATGACCATAGGAACTATCCTTTTTCATACCATTTAATTTTTTAATAGATAATTATACATAATTTACTTTTATTATTTTTTAATTTGACATATTCTCATGTGCCCTTTTGAATCGTTATTGCAACATATACGTAAAACAAAATGTAGTCATATGAGATCTTGTTAGATCCGACTAAATGTGTAGATTATTAATATCTAATTTATATAAACTTTTATCTCTTAAAATATATATTTATCTTTACAATATTTTTTTACCTATTAAAATTTATCTTATTGATCAATTTATTTTATTTGGTA
The DNA here is from genome assembly GCA_016808085.1 of Suaeda aralocaspica. NCBI lineage: Eukaryota > Viridiplantae > Streptophyta > Magnoliopsida > Caryophyllales > Amaranthaceae > Suaeda > Suaeda aralocaspica. The sequence goes on from PYUH01000801.1 coordinate 24,317, forward strand.
GAGATATTTTTTTATTTAACATCTTTAATATTGGAGAGGTTTATGCTAGGAAGGTTGACTATGGAGGCAAAAGCACTACAGGGATGAGAAAAAAAAACCTATATATGGCTTTTATTGACTTGGAGAAGGCATATAATAAGGTACCAAGGAAAGTGCTATAGTGGGCTCTTGCAAGGATAGGTATCTCAAAGAAATATATTGATATCATTAAAGATATGTATGAAGAGGTTAGCAATTTAGCACGAGTGTACGAACTAATGTTGCAAAAATAAAATAGTTCCCTATCACAATAGGTGTACATCAAGGTTTTACACTTTTGGCCCTTTTCTCTTTGCCATAGTTATGGACGAATTGACGTTCAATTTAAGATGGTGTCCCTTGGTGCATGTTTTTGCAGATGAGTTTGTGTTGGTCGATGAATCGAAAGAAGCACTAGAAAGCAAGGTGGAATTGTGGCCAACAACATTGGGGGTTTTAAGTTGAGTAGAAGTAAGACAAAGTATATGAAGTGTGTAGTTAGTAGGAAAAGGAACAAGTCGACAAGCTCAATTAGTTTGGATGGAAAGAATGTCCAACGTTCTGATTTCTTTCAATATTTAGGATCCATTATCCAAAAGGATGGTGAATTGGACATAGATGTAGACCACGGGATCAAATCGGAATGGCTAAAGTGGAAGAGAGCTTCTAGTTTTTTATGTGATCGGGGTATGCCCAACAAATTGAAGGGAAAACTTTACCGCACAGCTATTAGGCCAGTATTGCTTTGTGCCACCCCCATAAGATAAGTGTGTCAGAGAAGCATATGCTACGTTAGATGTGTGGGCATAAGAAAGAACAAATTACGAAATGAGATAATTTGGAGGAAGTTGGGAGTTGCTTCTATTGAAGAAAAAATGAGATGAAATTGGCTAAAATGGTTTGGTCATATAAGACAGAGGAATAACGCACCGGTAAGGAGATTGGAAGGGTGGCAACAAGAGGCACGGAGGAGAGGTAGAGAAAGACCAAAGCAAATTTGGCGAGGGTTAATAGCGGAGATATGAGGGTATTGGGCTTGAAGAAAATTTAGTGTCAAATAGGGAAGATTGGAGGATAAGGAGTTCTACAGATGACTTTTGCGACTCCTCATATTTGTTCATGCCTAGCCGACCCCAAATTAATTTGCGACTAAGGTTTTGTTGTTGTTGTTGTAACATCTTTAATATCATTGGCTAAATTTGATTATGTGACTTTTTTATTTTTCTTATGTTTAATATGATTGGTCAAATTTGTTCATGCCTAGCCGACCCCAAATTAATTTGGGACTAAGGTTTTGTTGTTGTTGTAACATCTTTAATGTCATTGGCTAGATTTGATTATGTGGCTTTTTTATTTTTCTTATATTTAATATGATTGGGCAAATTTTTTTACATGACATGTCAATTATTTAAATCAAAAAGAAACTAAAGGTTTTTTCATGGGGTACCCCTAAGCTTTAGCGAAATATATAGGGTACCCTTATTGTTTCAAAAATGCATCGTATACCCTTGCACATTTAAGTAAATTCATGAGGTACCCTTTCGTTAAATTTATTTTAATTAAATCTAATGTAAGAAATTTAATCTAATTAATATTAATTTATACTAACTAAAACTAATTAATAATAATTTACCGAATTAAATTTTTGCACAACCAGCACTCTCCCATCACCAATTTACCACCCAATCACCACCAAGTCCACCACAACAACTCGGTCATTGCCACTCTACCACTGCCGCCACCACCATTGGGTAACCGCACTTGCCCCCGCTCACGAAAACCCGAGACGCAACCACAAACTTTACCACTTCACCATCGTCGTTTAATCCACTTCACATGTTTTAGTTTTTAGTTCTAATTATTTGTTTCAGAGAGTTTTCATGTCCAAAGCTTCGAATCGGGAAGTTGAAGGCTTGAAGATCTGAGTTGTTATAGTTGTTTGTTATGGACAGTGGACAGTGATCATGGTGACACGCCGCGGCAGCAACCCAGTGACGGTGGTGGGCTTGGCAGTGATTGAATAGAGTGGTGGTGATTGGCTTGTGATGGAGGAAGTTAAATTTTGGGTAAAACTAACTGTAGTTGAATAGTTTTAGTTGGTATAACTAATTGTTAATTTGATATATATTCTTGATTTGGAATAAATTAAAGAAAATTAACAACTTAAGGGTTCCATGTGAATTTTGTTTAAAGTTCAAAGAGTATATGATACATTTCCAAAACATTGAGGGTAACCATTGAAGTTTGCAAAAGTTCAAGGGTACCCCGTGAAAAAGCCGAGAAATTAAGTATCCCCAATATGATTGGTGTAAAATGGATAAAATCCTACGTGTTCCCAATGCTCTCCAATTATTCTACTTGAAATATATATATATATATATATATATATATTAATTATTTGGATCATGTATTCTCAGAAGGACATGAAAGATCCATGCTCATGAGGAGATAATAAATCTTTACATCCTCACTAGAGTTCTTTTTTTTCTGGACATCCTACCCCTTTGTTCTTTAGTTTCTATGTTGTAAATAGGATTTGAAAGGTATCATAAGGTACATGTGAACTTTTAAATTTGTCTACACGATATCCTTTCCACTAACAATTAACTATTTCATTATTTTCAATTAAATTTTTAGTTTTTTTAAAAGTATTTCATTTTTCTCACCAAACTATACCAACTTTTTAAACACAAAATTCAATCAAATAAACGAAATCTATAAATGTTCTGCTGTTTAATGCAGAAATTCTATAACTATGGGTTAAACATTGAAATCGAGGAAACAAGGATACAATGGTGTAACACCAACAAAAAAAAAACAAATAAATAAATTAATAGTGATAAAAGAGATAACTTCACCTGCCGTAAACGTGTAAGTAGGTCAAATATATGAGCATAATTATTCATAACAGTGCCTTGAATAACATACCTACAAGCAAGAAAGGATGAACAAATAAATTAATTAATAAACAACTTTGAAGATGTAACAGGCAGAAGTACCCCAAAAATAAAAGGGACACAAAAAAACAAACAACCAAAAAAACCTCAATGCAAAACTCAATTCCAAAATATAGTTCCAACAACAACATAATGTACATAATTGTGTCCAATGCCAAATGAGCCCAAAGTAAGACTAATAGCTGCCTTTGAGTAATGAGCTTCACTGTTTAAGATTGCTAATTAATCATAAATGCTAACTGCGTATGATGAAACTGAAAACGACAGTCATACTGCACATCAAAATCAAATGGAAACCATCTCTATTATATATCCTAAGAACGCTATATAATAAACTATAATTTAACATGGTAAAATATAATGTTTTCTATGTAAATCCTTTCAACCACAAGTAAGTTTGTACCAAAACCAACCTATATACATATAATTAGATCCTTATTCATCTAACCACTTCATGAAACAATGTACTCTTACAGCTACACTAGTCTTTAGTCTTCTTCCTAGATTGGTTTATTTCTTTCAAACAACAGCAGCAACAAAAACAACAAAGCCTTGGTGTGCAAAAATAAAGGAATACAAAATCTCTATTAAAGCTTCAAACCCTTGCGCTGCCAATGAATAAACGCCCAAATGATCGGAGATTCTAAATGTCATATCTAGGGCCTTTCAATGTCCCTAATTAGCTAAAACTATTTCCCATTTCTTCTAAACATTTCAGCAAGAGCTTCCTTGAATTTCTCAGGTTTATGATTTCCGAAACAAAGAAACGTCATTTAAAAATTTTTGAGCTTCCATAAATCAAAAGGTCATTTGATTAGTTGCTAAACTAGTTTTGCTTATTGAATTATGTGTGATGACAAGAAGGCAGATTGCATGTGAGTGGTTAGATTAGCATGTGAGAGGATAGAGCACGTAAGGATTATCTAGAGCTTATCTTATGAGTTAGGATATCATCATTGACTATAATTGATTTGTTTATTGTTGCCAAGATCAATTACTCTTTTTGCGTCACTCCATTGATTAAATCCTATCAAGATTTGATCCATTCAAATCTTCCACGAAACAAATACAATTCAAAAATCGTCCAAGAATCACCCTAAAAATGATCCAGAATCCATTTTGTGTAAAGGCAGTGTAAATTAAGTCTCATTGGTATCTACAGCCAAGTTTTTTATCAAACAAGGAGCTGCAGGCAACTAATTTGTTAAACAAACTTGTGAAAGATAATACGTACAAGTGATAAATGATTGTTTACAAACACATATAAATGCTATCAGTCAATGATATAAATCAAAAGCGAAGTTTTCATTACTACAGATTCTTGAGCAGAACCACAAGTAACTAATTGATTAAACAAACTTGTGAAAGGTTATGCCAGTGATAAATGATTGTTTACAGACACAAGTAAATGCTATCAAGCAATGATATAAATCAAAAGAGAAGTTTCAATTACTACATATTCTTGAGCAGAACCAACGAGGAAAAAGAAAATGAAGAGGACGTAGGAAGTGGTGATGACGAATCTAATAGGTTTGAGGTATGGGTGCAGATTTCACAAGTGACCAAACATAAGGTTGGGGTTTCAACCATTGTAAAACCATGCCATGTATCTAAACTACATAAACCAAATGCTACCTGAGATTTCTTAGTATATCAACCTAAAAATGTCAAAAACATATCAAAACCCAAACTGGCATATGCTCAATCAGTACTGGCTGTCAGCATTAACAACCAGTGAACTGTAGAAGAAGAATACGATTTCAACACATCTTATCTGAACCTCGGGATACATACAGAAGCTATTGACATAAATCTCTCCAATGGGCCACATCACACTATTTATTAACTTACACAAAAACTGCCAAGAAGCTGTAGCTGAACTCCAGAAAAGAGCTCACCAAATTCGTGCTTGCTGCGCTAACTGATTCACTAATCCTACCCCGCCGCCCCCTCCCCTCCCCCTCCTTCTCCTTTTTTGGGGGTACTGCTGCTTAAAATTGCAAACAAACTAAAACCCATACTTCAGTAACTGTTAAAATTCACTCCTCTTAACCACATAATCAAGAATTTTTAATGTAAAGCCCTTGCAAGACTTGAAGAAAGAGATCGACATACTAAAATCAAACTCAGAACTATAACTTTTAACTTTGGCAGCTTAATTGCCGCAGTAAATCTGTCATCAGATTTATTTTTTAAGGATAAAACCTTAACAGCAAGTTTTGTTGTTTCTTTAACCAATTAGACCACGCAATCAGATTTATTTTTTGAGGATAAAACCTTAACAGCAAGTTTTGTTGTTTCTTTGACCATCATAACAACAAATTCCTGCTTGCGTGGACTGTAGACCAAGAAAGATACTATCTTAAGCATTGCTGATTTCTGTTTTCCTTCTCTTCTTTAAATTATAAATTCAGAAGTCATAACTCTCAAGGAGGGAGTCTTATGCATTTAATGTATAGATTTTTGAGAACAAAATAACAGTGTTATTATAAAAAAAAAAAAAATTCGCCTGCCTTGCTAAAATAGACACTGCTCCGATACTCCAAGTAATTCAAAGTTTAACTAATCCTGATGAATCATAGCCAGAAATTCATCAATATGGACCAAGAACAACACAACTCTTACATCAAAATTCAGAAAAGCTTGAACAAAATATTAACACTTACGTATTAAATTGGGCTTGACTATCATTGTACAATGACTGATAATAGTCTGCTTCCCTGATATCCAAACAGTCCCGCCTCAACAACACCTTAGAATATAAAGGAATCACCAAAATAATGCAAAAATTATAGACTTTATAGTTTAGTTTTCTGGTTTTAAGATTCATTAGAGAAGAACTTACAGCTCTTGATGGAAGAGCAAGATCTGAAGCCCTGCCACTCTTAGTACGTCTCAGCAAAATGTTTTTTAAAATCCTGTGCTTCAGCAAAAACATTGCTCTCTGTCCTAGCCCAAAATTTCCATACAACTGGATTGGCGTTGCAACATTCTTGCAAAATCAAAAGCACAATATTGAGTACGTAATGTGCAGAGAACGAATGTCCAAGAAGTTAAAAATATATGTTAAAGAAAAGGATACAGAAAATACTTTATTCCACCAGCAAAAATGCCTAACAGAATTATGAGTGCAGTTTTTGCATTCAAGGGAAAAACTGTAAACAAAATAGAATATCAGCTGACAATTTAACTTTTTTTTAAAAGAAAGCAGCACAAGAATCAATTAAAATCAAAAGGCAAAAATTCTGCAGAGTGATCATAGAACGTAAAACATAAAAGCCACTACACTACATCTCTCTACTATCATTAATAAGCCTAAGCATTTGTTTTGGACTTTAGCAGGTACAAACATATCTCTATTACAAAAAAAACAAATAGCATTATGTTAATTTAAGTAAAAGTATGAAATTGATTAAATCGAGGAGATCAGAAAAGGTAAGAGGCTAAGAGAGCATCAGCCAATTTATTTTCAAGTCTTCATTGATTGACAAAAGCTCATTTCTTACTAAATATTGACAACAGCAATAACTGTTTTTAAGTAATCAAACATTTTCATTTCAGAAATAAACACCCTTCTATTCAAATTCAAAAACCTTATAAATTGTGAGAAGGGGGATTATGCAATCCACCATTCAGAATCACTATTATTTGAAATTCTACCAAGCTGTATTATAAACTTTGGCTGCTTTCAATAACTTATATGACATGATTTTCAATCCCGACACCCCCTCATCACCAACTCCATCTCCCCACACCCTTCCCTCCCCTCCCTCCCCCCCCCCCCCCCAACCCACCCAAAAAAAAAATAATAAATAATAAATAAATAAATAAATATAATAAAATATTGGCAAAGTTCTGGTCACTTAAATGTCCCACATTTATAAGTTATTGCAGAAAAAGATATCAAGACACAATTAGCTCTTACCTGTAGTCAAGAGTTCTCGAATCACAATCCTTGCACATATAATAAGAATAAGGGAAATTTGTAGAAACCGGATCTACATGAAGATACGAGGACTTAAAGTAAGACAAGATAGTGACAATATCATAACAAATAGGCATAAGCATATACATATTGAAGCTCTAAGCAGGTGTCATTTGACAGACAGAAAGTAAACAACCAGTGAATAGGTTCTCCAACACGATTCTGAAGTGGGGTTCCACTCAAAGCCCACTTGATGAAGACTGCAATGCAACACTGCCCTGGCAGTATTACTGCGTCTATCTTTGATGCAATGAGCCTGTCATCAGCAAAAAAACAAAATAAGCATCAGACGTAAATATGAGTAAAGTCAAAAGTTACTTAAATTACAGGGATCTCGAAAAAGAAAAAAAAATTAAAAAAAAATTTATATAATACATCTCATTTTCTCTCGAATCCCTGAAATTTTTAATGCAAAAATCAGCACTTAACACCAATTCGATATCCTTTTAGTTTTCACTTTCAAAGTTTCAATATTTCCAAAAACTGGAACAAAAATAAGCAAAAGCATTATTGTTGTCAATTTATAATACATAATTAAAAAACAGTCCGTCTCTTAAACTTATGTCAGAAACTTATTGATTTGTTTGACCTGATTAAACCTAATTGGAACTGCTCAACTAATTAGACCTAATTTTAAAACATTGGAACAGAATTGACTAATTAGAACTGGTGAACTTAGCAGATCGGATTAATAAACTAGACCTTATTCCAACTTATTGAAACTTATTTGAGTTTATCACACACTCATTTTTCTTAACGTGAAGAGAGCACAACCTAGACAGCTTAAAGTATAAGGACTGATTAATGACGAACGAGTCAATAATGAATAGGCTAAGGGGATAACGTAGTATGGGTTTCCTAATTAGCTTGTTACGAGTAGCTTAATGAGAAAACAAGTTAATTATCAAGAGATTGAAAATGTATTGGCACTATGAACAATGAGAAAAGAAATTTTATACGAACTGAATGAGATTCATAATTTTATTTACTTTCTATGGAGGGATACAGCCTCTCAAAAGCTTGAAAATTATTTTAGAATCAAAACATAAATTTCTATAAATCAATATTATCCTCTTCATATCATTACAGACCCTAAGAGTGGGTCTTCTATGAAATTAATGAAAGCATTTGGTAAAGAATTGGTGAGCACCCAATGTTGTGCCATAACAAATACTAGTCCTCACCAAGAAATTCTCAAGACAT
>PYUH01000801.1:32504-99948 GCA_016808085.1 Suaeda aralocaspica
CCCCAACCCACCCAAAAAATAAAATAATAATAATAAATAAATAAATAAATAAAAAACTATTGGCAAAGTTCTGGTCACTATAAATGTCCCACATTTATAAGTTATTGCAGAAAAAGATATCAAGACACAAATTAGCTCTTACCTGTAGTCAAGAGTTCTGCAATCACAATCCTTGCACATATAATAAGAATAAGGGGAAATTTGTAGAAACCGGATCTACATGAAGATACGAGGACTTAAAGTAAGACAAGATAGTGACAATATCATAACAAAATAGGCATAAGCATATACATATTGAAGCTTCTAAGCAAGGTGTCATTTGACAGACAGAAAGTAAACAACCAGTGAATAGAGTTCTCCAACACGATTCTGAAGTGGGGTTCCACTCAAAGCCCACTTGTATGAAGACTGCAATGCAAGCACTGCCCTGGCAGTATTACTGCGTCTATCTTTGATGCAATGAGCCTGTCATGCAGCAAGAAAAAAACAAAAAATAAGCATCAGACGTAAATATGAGATAAAAGTCAAAATGTTACTTAAATTACAGGGATCTCGAAAAAGAAAAAAAAAATTAAAAAAAAAAATTTATATATATATAGTCATCTCAATTTTTCCTCTCAAGAATCCCTGAAATTTTTTAATGCAAAAATCAGCACTTAACACCAATTCGATATCCTTTTTAGTTTTCACTTTCAAAGTTTCAATATTTCCAAAAACTGGAACAAAAATAAGCAAAAAGCATTATTGTTGTCAATTTCATAATACATAATTAAAACAAGTCCAGTCTCTTTAACTTATGTCAGAACTTATTGAATTTGTTTGACCTGATTAAACCTAATTGGAACTTGCTCAACTAATTAGACCTAATTTTTAAAACATTGGAACAGAATTGACTAATTAGAACTGGTTGAACTTAGCAGATCTGATTAATAAACTAGACCTTATTCCAACTTATTGAAACTTATTTGAGTTTATCACACACTCATTTTTCTTAACGTGAAGAGAGCACAACCTAGACAGCTTAAAGTAATAAGGACTGATTAATGACGAACGAGTCAATAATGAATAGGCTAAGGGGATAACGGTAGTATGGGTTTTTCCTAATTAGCTTGTTACGAGTAGCTTAATGAGAAAACAAGTTAATTATCAAGAGGATTGAAAATGTATTGGCACTATGAACAGATGAGAAAAGAAATTATTATACGAACTGAATGAGATTCATAATTTTATTTTACTTTCTATGGGAGGGATACAAGCCTCTCAAAAGCTTGAAAATTATTTTAGAATCAGAAACATAAATTTCTATAAATCAATATTATCCTCTTCATATCATTACAGAGCCCTAAGAGTGGGTCTTCTATGAATATTAAGTGAAAGCATTTGGTAAAGAATTGGTGAGCACCCAATGTTGTGCCATAACAAATACTAGTCCTCACCAAGAAATTCTCAAGACATTTTTACTTTCAGAAGCTAGCTACAATACAAAAGAACATCATTATTTGTCCATGAATATCAACAATCCTATCAGAATTAAGTTCACTCTATAAATGGAATCCTTATCACAATGTTCAAAGCTCAGACTCCTACTCCTATAAGGGCTATCAAGAATCAACATGGAGAAAGCTTCTGATAGAATCAATAATTTAAACAAAGTGGATGTCATTACCACGCAACACAAGATGACTGATGACTGCAGAAGAAATTACAATAAATGATTTCAGATCAGATTAAAATCAAAACAAATCAGTAAACAAAGAACCCAAAATATTGATCTGAAAAATACAAAATGATATTAGCTGAATGAAAATCAGAAGTAGACTACATGGAAGAATTGTTATTCCACAGAATTTCAACACTAAAGAGTAAGAAGCTAAGATAACTATACTGACCTCATCTAATATGACTCGCTCCCATTTTACAGAGTGCAAAATAGACTTACGAACATTTGCCTCAACATTATCAAGGTCTTCCTGTTCAAACTGACTTCCTGATTCTTTTAAGTGATTGTTGACTTTACCAGTCCTCTTCTGAGCTGCATCTAGCTCATCATCCTGTGTTTTACAATTGTCTTTAGAAAATTTCTTTAACACTTTCAGGGGAAATTTCTTTTCTTTCCTGTTTTGCTTAGACTGCTTCTCTGTTTTTTTTGCATGAGGCCCACAATAATATTTGAGATGAACAGCCATGCTCCTTTCAGAATAACACTTACTACACCATTCACACCTCAGCTTTGGTGGCAGAACTTTGCGGTAATCAGCCTCTATAGTGTTAAAAGTCGTGATTACAAAGTCATATCTCGAAAATTGAAGAGCACTCTTCACCCTCTTAGGCCCTTGATAACAGAGTACCTTGGTGCTTCCCACTCGAGTAAATCTCTCAATCTCCCTTTTCCACTGATTTAGAGCAGATGCAGGACAGATAACAAGAGTGCAATTTACTTCAGGCAACATAGAAGATGAGGTAGGTGACAAGAAGGATTCATCAGCTCTGTTGATTGTTCTGCGTATATCCCGTTTAGCAAGTACGAGTGCTATTGCCTGAACAGTCTTCCCCATTCCCATCTCATCTGCAAGGATTCCCCCTCTAGTCACTGATTCCTCTTGTTTTAATGCCCATGCTAGCCACTCCTTCTGAAACCGCAATAACTCTGTAGCTAATTCCGAGGGTTCATCAAGCATTTCATCAGTCACATTATTCTGCTGATTCAAATCAATGTCATCAGTCATACGCTTATCAATCCATCTCGAATGCTCTGCTTCCCATACTTCCCACATCAGTGTTGGCCTCAACTCCCCATTCTTCTTTTTTTTCATTTTCTTCAACATTTGAATTGGATCAACAAACTCAAAGCCACTAATACCCTCAAAACTTGAAGCCCCTTGTTTTATAGGGTTCAAAACTCCAACGTTGCGATCTTTTTTTCTTTTCTTCTCCTTCCTCGAGCCTTTTTTCCTTTTCCTACTGACCTTTTTGGTTTCTCTAACATGTTGCTCATCGATTTCACTGTAAACATCTTCCATGATGATATCATCATTTGGAGTCTCATTCAATTGTTTTGCCTCGCTGTCAACATCATTATCCACTAAAAAGAACAGATGAATACATCAACGATACACACAAAACTCAACAAACATATACATTGTTGCTTTTCTGACCAACTTAACCAAAAACTCAGCAAATAATCCATACTTTTTTTCAATAAATTATGCACTAAATGAATGTCCTTAATTCTTGATTTCCCTAGTATAGTTTTGCCCTAGCATGCCCCCGCCGTCTCCTCTCAAAAACATCTACCCCATTTCTCATTATTTGCAACAATTTGACATGAATTAGAAAAATGTCTAATCGGTTGCGAATAATATGAAAAGGATGCAGTTTTTTTTTAAGATAAAAGAAGTACTTTTCTAATATCCATATAACACAAACACTACTATTCCTACTTAAAAATTTGCTACAAACCCATCAACTATTAAAATAATTCATGGTCACAAACAATACGGTCAAATCAATTATCATAAAGAATCATTATCTTTAACATCAAATTCTGTAATTCCATAACCCTGAAAATTTAATCAAATTCAAAATTGTTCCCTCATTGAATTTGAAATACGGAGTATTTGCAACATAAAACGACGCATCAATATGCTTAACAACAATTAGTTGATTTTTAATTAAAAATAATAAAATTCAATAAAAAAACATCATCAAAGTTCAAATAATTGCAATATAAAATATGAATTAGTATAACTACCACACTAATTGCAAGAAAGTGAGAATGAAACGCTTACAATTATTAGCATCAACTGGGAATGAGCGCTCTGGCAAAATACGATTAGAGCGAAGTTGCATTGTGTGAAATTGTGGGTGAAAGTGAGAGAAAACGACTTAGGGTTTAAGTAATCAGAATTCAGAACTGAAGTCGTTAATTATGTTAAACTGTCAAGGAGGTGGATAATAATAAGTAGTACGGGTATTAAGTAACAAGTATGATACGGCGGGAAAAGCTTTTAGTCTTCTTTGATACGCCGTCGCATGTAGGCTGAGTTTGGATTAAAATCCGTTGATTCTTGATTGAACTTAAAACAGCTTAAATTTAATTGAACCTAAATAAAAAATAACTTGAATAGAAATTGACATGTGCAAAAGGTGCTAAAATATCATATAAAAGTGAACTGAAGATGAAGCAACTTATTTGATTAATTGATATAACCTAACTTGAATTGAATTAAAAGTAAACTGAAATGATCAAAAATTCAATATTATGTAAAAATAAAATGTTGTTTTATCTTAATTTAGTTTGAAACTAATAGCTTTTTATAAATTGATTAATATGAAACGTTGTATATTGGAATTAATAAACCTTTTCAACGTTTTGATAATGATTGATAATATGTCAATATGTATGACTAGGGATAGACATGGATCCAGGACTCAACCCATACCTTGTGGGCTCACCCCATTTATAAGGGTATGGGTTTAATTTTTTGAGACCTAATGGATCTGGGCAGATCTGTCGATCTGAGTCTAGGGTTAACTATATGGGTCTGGATTTGAGTTTTGATTCAACTATTTGGACCTAAACCCGCTCCATTGAGTGGCAAATTATTATATGCACTCGGTGCACATATCGTATTGTGCACCTGGTTGCGTGCAACACACGTGCTTGAATCAATATAGCGCTATTTAGGTATATATATGTAATGTTGAGGATTTTTTATGCAATGTTCAGATATTTGTAATTAGTGTTCAGGTTTTTGTAAATAATGTTCATAAGCATGTCATTATTTTCCTTTCGTAATTTTATTTCATGTATATTATTGTAGTATTATATGGTTGATGAATGTGGTAGCATATATTATGTCCAAATGATGCCTTTAAGAATGAATAATTATATGGTTGATTTTTTTTTTTCAATTATTTTCAATTCTTCAACATTCAACTTTTAACTTAGAGATTCATTTTTATTTTGTTTGAGTGAATAATACATTGCTTAAGATTTGCAAGAGTGGTAAAGGCAACATAGCAGGGTATGATTCAGTTTTCAATAATCTTGATACGCTATATTTAGCTTTCAGCATATAATGTTCAATTTTTCATGTATAACTAGAATTTTGGTCCGAGCAATATCACGGGCTAGTTATAATTATCAAATATGCCTTTGTTTGTTTTTCATAATGTGTTTTTTGTTTAGTGTGAAATTAGATTGAAAGGGTTGTAACTTGTAGGGGTGAAAGTTCGGTGTACGGTTTGGATTATAGCAAACTCCAAATCCAAACCATATTATTTCGGTTTATGAATTTCCACTCCAATCCAAACCAACCTAAATTTCATTCCAAACCAAACCAGACCAAAAAAATTCGGTGTTTGGGTTTTGGATCCAAACCAAACCGAATTTCTAGTCATACTTAATTGTTTACCAGAAATCTAGAAAATTCGATCTTGAATCTTGGCATAATGCCTTACGGTCAAACTAGTTCAAAATTTATGTTCCACAATAACAAATTAGAAACAAAGAGAAGTTAAATATTAGGGCTACTAGTAGTAGTTTACATCATTCTTTAAAATAACACCAAGTTAGTTAGTTTAAAATTTCAATAATACTAGATAAGTGTTGAATCAATTGATTGAAGATCGATGTGTTAAGGAGTGAAAGAAATGACGCAAAAGAACAAGGACTGTAGAACAAATAATGAAAAAGAATAGTGACTTTGGGGGATTGAGGTATTTAGCTAGAGAAAGAAAAAGAAGGAATGAAGAACGAAATTAAAAAAGAAAGAACTACAAATGGCGAAAAATGAAAAACATAAGGAACATGGGATTTAAAGAGAGTCTAAAGGAGATTGAAATAGAGTCACTAACTCCATTTATATTTTTAGGGTTTTATTCATTTTTGGGCCTTAAGCCCTTGATATAATTTAGGCTTTTATACGGTTTGGTGTACGGTTTGGAGTTCGGTTTCTAGTTCTCCGCACCAACTCCAAACCGAACACCGAATTTTAAAAAAATTTCTCTCCAAACCGCACCAAAATTATAAAAAGACCGAACCATAATTTAAAAATGGTTTGGTGCGGTGTGGTTTTCGGTTTTAAACCGAATTAGTTTCACCCCTAGTAACTTGTAATGTGATATTAATTATAAAAAGCAAAACAATTACAAAGGACTTGGGATAAAAATAACAATATCATGATTTTGGTACAAGTGAATAAACAATACAAATCAAAAGCTCATACCGTATGATTACAACTTTACTATCCATCATTTTGAAATATTAAACATCAAATTTATTATGGATTAATGGTTAAACTTTCATACTTCATTTCAAATGTCATGAATTCGATTCCTAATACCTACGCATGGTTTGTATTTTTATTTTTGCATAGGACTCTTGTAAAGAGTGACATGTGGCTCACTCATTGGCAAGCGTCACATGGCGTAGTTTCGTTGACAGCGACACCTTGTAATATATTGTATGATATTCAGTTTGTCAAATGCAATGTTCAAGACCGACTTTGAATTGAAAGTTTCAAACAAGAAAATAAATATTTAATTACACTATTGTTTGGAAAATGAATATCATGAGTAACATTGATCATGAAAAATTGAATATCGATACTTAAATTGAACAAGAAAACACATATATTGAAATATATTTACATTATAGTTTGTGAGGTAAATATACTGAATAATATTTTGAACATTGACAATACAAAAGTGAACATCAAGAGTGAAATTATGAATATAAAAAATTATTAAACAAGAGAGCAGATATTTGCATATAGTTTGAGAAGTAAATATCCAAAATAAAATTCTGAACATTAAATACACAAAGTGAACATCGAGAGTAAAATTCTGAATATTGACTAAACAAAATTGAAAATCAATAATAAAATTCTAAATAGTGTCCAAAAGCTTCATTCTCCATTGTTTGATTAGTCTTACCTGCAAAACATATAAGCAATATGTTTAGTTAGAAATTTGAACACTAAGTGTAAAATTATGAACGTTTTGAATTTTACCGTTAAAGCATATAATTTGTAATATGATTTTCTTGCACATATGTGAATTTAGTCGTTAAAGTGCAACTTCTTAACACTAAGTGCAAATTTCTAAACGTTCAAAATTTAGTTGTTAAAGTTCATAATTTGCAAACAAAACGTCTAAACATCCATTAATTTACATCAACAGTTTTCAAACTAGAAAGTAAATGTTTACTTTAGCAAGAAATATGAACATATAGTGTAAAAAATATGAACGTTCAATAATTTGCATTGAATGTTCAGCTATTAATCACTCTGTTATTTTCAAAATGTGAAAAACACATGATTCACTTGTTAGATCATTTAATGTACTCCGTATATAGATTAATATTCACATATTAGCTACGAGTCATATGCAATTTGTACTTATCAACATTCAAATTAATATTCACATTCATAAAACTTACTAATTTTCGTAAAATCTTCATCGATGGTTACTTGAATTTCAACTTGATTATATATTTAGTATTTGAATTTCGAATCTCTGATCTGGATTTTGTTTTTGATGATCTATTATTTCACTGTTTTGATTTTTCTTTAATATGTCATGTTTTGAAGTGATTTTGAAATAAATTGCTGCCAAAGTTTATAAGTTTAAAAGTAATGTTCAAGTTAGAGAGAGAAAGTGACAAAATTTTAGAGAGAGAAAGGGAAAAGATATAGTATTGGACAAGGAGCACATAAAGCAATGTGCTCTAGGTGTACCTATTACCCTTTACATATGGACCCATTAATTTTTTTTTAAATATACATTATATATATATAATTAAATATCCTATTATATAATTTAAAAGTTTTCTCAAATTACAAGGTTTTAATGAGAGGCCTCCAATACCTCATTCCTAATCTCTCATTCACACTCACCAAAATTTCAAAATTTTCAAAAAAAAAAAAAAAAAAAAAAAAAAACAAACAAATCCCCGCATCTCCCATTTACACTTTTCCATGTTTACGAAAGTTTCTATTTTACTCTTACCCAATAATTACCATAACCTTACAAAAAATTCAAAATTAATAACCATAATCGACTTACCATCTTCCTTATTTCTCCCTTATCTGATTTAATAATTCCATACAATTTCCCATACAACACCTACGAAATATGAAATTAGCCCAAATCAATGTCACAAAATCAATGACAATCAAGAAACCTTTAAACCCACCATATCATCATCAATGTCACTGTTTTTCATCGTCGTTGGTGTCATGTTCGAAGTATTAGCGAATTCGTCGACCTGCTTAGTTTTGCTAAAATAGAGATAATATCACACACAAAGTTATATGTTGTTATTTATACCAATATATATATATATATATATAAAGAAAAGAGCACAAGACTTTCCCACCAAGGCTACAAACTACGCAATAAGGAAACCCACCATTAGTAATTTCCTAAAACACAAAGATACCCCCCCCCCCCCAAGTTGGAGCATGCAAGTTCGAAATGCTCAGCTTGCCAAGAAGAAGCTAAAATTGCTTGTTACTCGATGTCTTTGTAAAGATGTCCGCTAATTGTACTTTAGTTGCAATATACAAAGGTTGAACTAATCCATCTTGAATCGCATCACGCACAAAATGACAATCCACTTCAATATGCTTAGTACGTTCGTGAAACATAGGATTTTTAGCAATATGAGTTGCTGACTGACTATCTCAATCCACATTAATTGCACTTAAATGTTGCACACCTAAACTAAGCAACAACCTTTCAACCAATTAAGATCACAAGTAATCGCTACCATAGATCGATATTCTGCCTCTGCTGAAGAACATGCTACTATGTGTTGCTTTTTAGTTTTCCAACAAATAGGAGAGTGACCAAGAAAAACAAGTTAACCAGAAAGAGAACGACGTGTTAAAGGACACGTCGTCGAATCCGAGTCACACCAACCTGTAAGACAAAGCTTACAATCACTTCGAAGTAAGATACCTTAACCAGGAGTACCTTTTAGGTATCGCACTACACGCAATGCTGCCTCCTAGTGCTTTTGTTGAGGAGCTTGCATAAATTGTGAGAGAACATGTACGGAGTAGCCCAAATCTGAAATTGTTGCAGCTAGATAAATCAGACGTCCGACTAGACACCTATATGACTCTGCATTGTGAGCAAGTCACCCTTAGCTTGTCTTAGCTTATGATTTTCTTCCATAGGAGTCAAAGAAGGCTTTCCCCTAATAATACACTATTTGCATTGACATCGAGAGCATACTTTCTTTGGGAAAGAAAAATGCCCTCCAGGCCACAAGCTACTTCAACCCCTAGAAAATATTTCAGAACACCGAGGTCTTTGAAATGAAAACATGTACACTAATACTCCTTGAAGACGTTCAACGTAGTAAAATCATTTTCTATAATAATTAAATCATTCACATACACCAACACATTTATTTTCACCTTACCTCTTGTGAGGGTAAATAAAGAGTAATCCACATATGATTGTAAGAAACCATATGTAACACCTTGGAATTTCCTAACTTCTTTCTCTAGATTTTCCGGAAAATATTATAATGTAAATAAACATTATTAATTATTAAGAACTCCTAATTAACTAGGAAAAACCAAAGTATTACCGTCACCGTGATAACGACTAAGACTTTTATCAAAGTACTACAATGGAAGTCTATAAAAACCAAAACCAAATTAAAACTCCGAAGTAAAACTTCAAATAAACTTAAAAACAAACCAAAGTGAAAATCAAAAGAAAACCAAATAAGTCTTTAATTACACTTCGGAACCATCTTAATGGTCCTTCAAAAACCAAATAAAACTTAAATTACAGAAATCAAAAGTCAACATCCAACAAAACAATAAAAAGTAACTAGTTCACATAACTATGAAAACTAAAATGCAAGCGCTCACAATCCAACCCGACATGATTGACTTATGCCAACTTATACCTATAGCTTTCTATTATTCTAGACAACTACTCACCATCAAGTGGGTCATCGTAAGGTCGTGTCAAAGACAAAGCCATGCACACACAACACACAGTCAGCAAAGCTGAGTACATAAATACCAAAGACTATGCAAGACATGATTAATAATAAAAATAAAATAAAAGTATAAATCACATACTTCTTCTAACCGTTGACAACTCTTCACCTGTGCATCGACTCATCTCAAACAATATTACTTATTATAATTAAACTTTGGATTTCACATCGAACAGGTTCCCTTTCCTTTAAAATCACCCTATTGGGCACCAACTTGGGAGCAACTCCAAGAAGGTATTACCTATGTCACATAAAGTGACGGAATTCCAACGCATTAAAAATATAAAAGAGTACATCGTCTTGTACTCCAATTAGATGTCATAGATCACCGCTCCATACGACTCCCCCTATTGTTCATACTCAAGGTATATACGTTCCAAGAGTTTTGGTGTGAATCCTCTTTGACTTTACGTGATTAACCGGTTTAACAATATTATGACTCACACATAACAACACATAAAAGCATGCATGACATCAAACAAGCCATATTAATTATCTCTGAATTAAAGTGGTTCTAAAAATAATGTCTTTGTGTCTCCTTATTTAACTAAACTTCCGTTACCGCACATTAACTGTGAGTGGCTAACTATTTACCTTTTTCCTTGACCACACATTAAACTATGAGTGGCTATATAAATATTTGCTCATTAAACTTTTATTAATCATGTGAATAAAAATTCACAAACTACCTTTTTTGTTGATTAAGTAACTAACCAACTTAAGTTACTTTATTTCTTCTTCAATAAGCTATTGGCCAACTTTAACAATAAATTCAAAATTCCAATTTAGTCATGAAGAATTTATATTGTAGAATGTCAAAACAATATAAAATAATGCTTTTCATACTTTCAAAAACTTCTCATGCATATCAATCAAGCAACAATTTATATTTACAAGCATAACATACAAGATCATCAACCAAACATGAACCCTAATTCTATAACCGCCTTTAATTAGTACTTACGTACCTTGTGTTGTAGTGATGATCCGCCACAACTCATAGAAATCAACTAGCTCGAAGTCTCCTACATAGAGAAAATTGAATGTAAATAAAAAACCTTGTTGACTAACTTCTACAACAACTCTAAACTAACTTTTTATGTTGAAAACTTGTCCAAAATGTTCCCTGTATGGTCTCTATTCAATTCCATACTTTATTTTAATTTTTCCATTGCAAAATACTTGATTTTCAGTAATTCTCCAAAAATGACAGCTTTGTAAAATTCTTTAGAATCACTTAAAAACCCTTTTAAACATCATATTTTGATCATAAAACACTATAGTCATGTTCTAAGATCATCATACAATATTTAGAAGCATTAAAAATAATTATGACTACTTATTTCACGTGTTACTATTTTATTGTGCATGAACATGTGTTAATAAAAACTCACAGCTTTATTTATTTATTTATTCAAAACTCATTAAAAATCCATCAAAACATCATAAATGATGCATAAAACTCTTTTACAATCTATTATCATCATCATCATCATACATCTAATTTATGCTTTAAAATAATTTTTCATGAAGTAAATGTTGAGTTCCTAACTTGTGTTTTGAATGATGACAAACTACATTGAACTATTATATTGTATGCAAGTTTCTGTTTGCATGTGCAGGTACTTAAGAAACAAGTTCAATGGATGACAAGATAAAGCTCATGAAGTCAAGTCTTAAAGTTTGCATGAAGACCAAGCTCATAGAGTCATACTCTTAAGTGTTAGATGCAATGTAAGTGGTATGAAAGTTTATAGATGCACTATAAAGGTTGAGATTATAGAGATGAAATAATTGTGAATGACAAGGAATTTAAGTTACTTGTCATATATAATTATAAGTAAACTTGGCTGACTGGAACAACCTGGGAACAATGCTGAACCAGTCCTCTTGAGTTTACTTCTTACATCCGTATTTTAGAAAAGTTTCTTTCCGTGCAAAATTGTTTTCAAAAAATTATGCGGATGCTTGGATTGTTATGCAAGGTAGATATTCTTAAATATGGCAAGTGTGTTATATGATATTGTACTGATTTTATTTGATTTCAAATAAAATCAGTGAGAATATTTTCCATGGAATTATTTCCATAATTCTAAGGAAAATATTCTCTTACAACATTACGTAACATACTAGCCAAAGTCTTATTTATTTAAGGAGATCTTCCAGCATACAACCAAGATACTTTTGCACGAACAAAAATTGAAGAACAGGAACTGCAAAAGTTCTCTCTAATTCTTAACCTAGCATAAATCCAATTACCACATTAAGGTTTTAATATACTCTCTTTTGTAAGCGTTTAGGCTAATTGTTATTGAGAGACAAAGTATTTTAATTTGAGCATTCTGTGAGTTCAGTTTGCTGGGGAAGTTGATATGGGATCATCTTAATTAGAACCTTCATAGTTGAAGGTTGTGTCGAACTTCCATAGTTGGAAGTTGGGGAATCATATTGTGCATTGGTGCATAATTGATTGAGTGTAATTTTTTTGTTATTTTGAGTTGATCAATAAAAGAGTGAGTGAGTGGAGGACGTAGACTTATTAGAAGTCGAACCTCTTTAAATCTCGGTGTTGTTTATTTTATTGCATTCTTGTTTCCGCTGCTTGAGAACCGGTTCTTTAATGTTCTTATAATCAATCAAAAAATTTACAACAACCTTACAACACCCAATTCACCCCCCTCTTGAGTGTCACTTGTATTTTCAATTGGTATCAGAGCCTAAATTTTTGAAAGGGTAACACCTAAAGAAGGAAGAAAAGATAAATACTCAAGAGATGATGAATGGAAATTCTTGATTAAGGCTGCCGAAAATTAATGGAACAAATTATCCCTGGTGGAAGAACTGCATGCAGAACTTTTTCATTGTTACTGACTATGAGTGCTGGATGATAATCAAAAATGGACCAAAGAAGGTGGCTAACAACACTGATAGAACATAGAAGAAGGAGAGTGAGTACCGTAGTGTAGATTTGAAGACACTCGAGAAGAATGCCAAGGCTATATCACTTCTTCAACAAGGTATTGCTGATAATGAGGTAAGCCGTATTTTAGCATGCTCCACTGCTAATGAAATATGGGAAACTCTAGAGTTAGCCTATGAAGGCACTAGTGAAGTCAGGAGGTCTAAGGTTGATATTCTTATGTCTAAATATAAAACTTTTGATATGAATCGAGACGAAAATATACAAGATATATATACTCGTTTTATATCAATTTTTAATGAACTAAAATCTCTTGGCAAAAGTTTCACTAGTGAAGATTTGGTTAGGAAAGTTTTGAGAAGCTTGATAGGTAAATGGCTGCCTAAGGTAACTGCAATTCAAGAAGCCAAAGATCTATCCACTTTGTCTGTAGAACAACTTATTGGGTCATTAATGACTCATGAGATGTTAGTAAGCACAAAGGAGAAAGGCATAACCAAAAGCCGAGGGTTGGCCTTGAAGGGTATTCTAGAAGTAGTTCCCAACATCCCCAAAAGTTGGGGAGAGATGAGACTTGGAGTTCTGAATTCAAGAGAGGTAAGTATATATGTTTTTGCAAAAGACATGCATGTATGCACCTATTGTGGTAAGAATGGACATGTTATTGAAACTTGTTGGACCAAGCAAAAACATGATAAGAGAAATCAGTCTCAAGTTCGAAAGGTTCATAATCAAAAGAGTCACACACATAATTTGTCTAAAAATGGAAAACATGATAAAACAAGAAAGACAAATTTGAAACAAATCTGGGTTAGGAAGGACAATATCAAACCAATTTCCAATAACAAGGAACCCAAGAAAATCTGGGTTCCTAAAATTTAACCTTGATTTGTTTGTGCAGGTTAGAGTGAAAGGAAATCAATTTTGGTATTTGAACAGTGGCTGCTCAAGACACATGTCAGTAGATAAAAGTTAATTTCTTTCACTCATAGCCTATGAAGGAGGAAGTGTCACCTTTGGAGATAATAGTAAAGGTTTGATCAAGGGTATAGGTAAAGTTGGTAAGAAACTTTCTCAAGCAATTGATAATGTATATTTTGTTGATGGTTTGAAACATAACCTCTTGAGCATATTTCAGCTATGTGACAAAGGAAACCATGTTGAATTTGAAACAAATCTTTGTCACGTAGTTAACAATGAAACAAATGAACTGGTCTGTAAGGGGTTCCGACACAAAAATGTTTACATAACATTTTTGAGTCAGATTCCTAAGACCAGTGCCACTTGTCTCAAGTTATAGAGGATGACCATTGGCTGTGGCACAAGAGACTTGGACATGTAATTTTTTCCTAGCTAAACAAAATGTGATCTCAGGACTTAGTTGCAGGTTTACCTAACCTTAAGTTTGTTGCAGATCATATTTGCCATGAATGTGCCAAATGTAAGCATGTCAAGTCTTCTATTCAGCCAAAGAAGATTGTAAGCACCACTAGACCATTCGAAATTGTGCACATGGACTTGTGTGGGCCCAGCGTGTACAAGGTCGAAATGGTCATAGTTATGTGTTTATGTTAGTTGATGATTACTCTCATTATACGTGGGCAGTATTTCTAAAATTTAAAAATGAAACTTTTGAAGAATTTGAAATCTTGATAAAACAGGTCCGAAACAAGATTAATCATCAACTGGTCTCTATGTCCGGTGATGAGGCTATCGCACACCTATCAAAAATACCCGGACAACTCTAACTAATGTAGCTAGGGAAGTAGGGATCGAATCCTAAGGGAAGAAATTGAACTCTATTAGTTCTAAAAAGCTTAAACTGGGCCTTGGTTGAGAATTATCGATTAACTAATTAACTACTAATTAACTACGGGAAATGACGGTAATTAAAAACTAATATTTAAGGTCTAGGGTTATTCGGGTCACCAGGAACAGCTAATGGATTCACTAACAAAGAACGTTCAATCTCACAATTATTGTCAAATTAGGGCTCACTAATTCTCTCGAACTTAGACTCCCTCAAAACTCATCTAGCGGCTCTTGCTCATGCCTAGACTAATTCCGCCTATTATTCAGTGGTCTTATTGTGGTATTTTTACCTCTCAACATCAAATTCGACAATTACCAGAATTATAACTAAACCTGCGCATAATTCAATTGTAAACAAACAAGCCAATAATAGGAATTTGACTACTAATTGTGAAATCGGAACTATCTAAGTTAATTAGCCCATTAATTATTCAAGGTTTCCCTAACCCTAGAAAACTAACTACTCACTCATGATCATAAAAACTAAAGCAATTATAGAAAACAAAACTAAAGACATGATTATAATTAATGGAGTAGTCAACAATTATAAAACTAGAAATAAAACAAGAAATTAGGGCATAAGAGATTAAAGAAACTAAAACTAAAAACATAAACTAAAATTAAACATGAATTAAAGAGAATAGAATTAAGATTGAATTAAAACCTAAATTTGTATTGAATTAAATGATTGAAAAGATCCACAATAATCACCTCTTTTGAGAGAAAACTAAACTAAAACTAGGGTTCTTCAATAATAGAATGCCTAAATGAAAACTTAGGGAAAAAATACATTAAGTACTAAGTCGAAGTTTGGTGAAAAATAAGCCAAAAACACCTAAAATTCACTGTGCCCGGCCGGTCGGCTGTGATGCACCCGAACTGGGCACAGTGCACCTGGACTGGGCGGACTGATCAGGAAGCCTTCGGGCTTTCGGCTTCGCTCGTAACTTCTAAAACTCGAGTTCTATGCTTTCCCAGGACTTTTAAGTTATGTCCTAGCTTCCTTATAGCTTCTCCAAGTGGTCTAGACTCTTACTAACTTGCCAAGTGCTCGGGATACAGCGAAAACCGATACGAAAGCATCAATTTCTGCAATAAACGTCAAAGCAAAGCAACAACACTAAAAGCAACCGAAGTTAGTAGAATAGGATCAAAAGAGCCTTATTAGAGCCAAAAACCAATATGAAATGGGGGCAAATAATGAATATAAAATGAACTTATCAAACTCCCCCAAGCCAAGCCTTTGCTTGTCCTCAAGCAAACAACTAACAAATAATGACTTCACCCCTTAAACTTTGAAAAACAAATCAACTAAAGCAATTCCGAGCATGTAAGTTCCTTAACCAACCCATCAAAATCCCTTGACCGCCATCCACTCAAATCAAAATCAATAAGCCAACCATGTAAGAAATAGAAGTCGATGACTAGATAAGAGTAAATCACTCGATGTCACTCCGCACATAAAATTGAGCATAAACAATGAACCTCACCCTTAATCCCAAACAAGAGTGCAAATGCAAAAAGTGTTTGAATGCAAATTTTGAGAACCCAAACCCACATCTCACACCTCATGCACGTGTTTAAGGGTAGTCACTCAATCCTAATGCAGAAGTCGACTCGAAATGCAAGTAATACTCACTAGCCTTGGCAATTGACTCACTTCACAAGAACTAAAAACATGTACATGCCGATCAAAAAGGTCTTTATAAGCTTGTAACGTGGCTAGGGTGATGGGTAGGATAATGTGGTGGTAAATGCGGGTTATACGCATGTAACAATCAAAGAACATAATCAACATCTCCACATTCAACTTCCAACATCAAACCAATTTCTTGTAAAATCACGTCACACCATAAAACTTTATACCTCAACAACTCCAAAAATTACAAGCTCTTTCTTTTTCAACAATTTTTTTTCCAATTTTTCTCATTTTTTTTCTTTTCTTTTCATTTCTTTCAACTTTCAAAATTTTTTCAAACTTAGGTTCACGACTCTTAGTGATATGTCAAAGACAAAATCATCACATATACATAACTAGGCCAATTATAAAATATAACATTTCAATTCTTCATTAAAAACTAGCCTAGACATTGGTATGCAGAGCCTTAATGTGAGACCTATTATTAAACTTTAACAACAACCAACATCCCATAATTTTTCAATCCTCCAAAACCTCCAACAAATGCAAAACATCAACAAAACAACTCCACAACTCCCGCAAGCCAAACTTGGTCATATATCAATAAAACAAGGCCAAAAAGGGTTGTAATGTGGCTAAAATGCAAATGAAGGATAAAAAGCTCAAAATAAGGACCAAGGGAAAATTTGTGAAGGAATGCCTAAAATCTGAAAGCTCCTAAAAGAAATGAATGCCTTTTATCATTCGCAATATGTAACACACCAAAGCCAAGCTACTAGAGTCAAAAGCCAAAACACAGATCATACAAGCACTAGGAACTAAGCACACATGAAAAGAAATAAGCATATAATAATGTATGTGGCTCAAATCCTCCCGTTAACACAGTTCAAGCCTCCACTCTAACACATGGCTATAATGGCAAGATTAGAAACTGTTTCATGCTAAATCAAGTTCAAGTCCGAGCTGGCAATTCCCGAAGCATAACTCATCACATGCCCAAATCAATCAAAAACATTTTTAAATAAAATGCAGGGCACAGGGAAGTCATTATTCATAAAGTTTACATCAATGCTCATTAATCAACAATTTCAATCAATCCATGCAATTCAACTACTAACTACTAAAAGCAAAGCAAAAATCTAAACTATGAAAGCAGTACATTTTTTTTGGTCATATGTAAACTCCTACTTCTAATAAGTAGTACAAACCATATAACTATCCTAAGAAAGCAATAAAACTACACTAGAAAGCGGTAAAACTATACTAAGAAAGCAATAAAAGTACCACCCCAAGCCGGACTCAACAATGTTCTCATGTTGAAGGAAGTAAAAAGGAGCCAGCTACTCCTCAATCAGAGCTCTCCATGAACTCATCTGTGTCAGGACCATCATCATCATCATCATCATCATCATCACCATCATCACCATCACCATCACCATCACCATCACCATCACCATCACCATCACCACCACCATCACCAGCACCTGTATCAGCAGCAACTCCTCTACTAGATCCCTCTCCTAGGTTGAAAGTATACCAGGAAGGGTGGGGACCAACTGAGGACACAACACCAGAACACACAAAATAATCATAGATAGGATACATGGCACGAGTGTGATCTTGCTGGAAGGTGTCAAAACGCTGGATCAACTATTGCTGCTGTATTTGAAAATTATCAAATTGACTCTGCAATTACCCGTGGCGTATTACTAGGACCCATCAGTGTCACCCCCTTAAGGGGGTGCATCAGCCGTAGGCTGCTCCAATGGCTGGGAGGAAGAGGGGCGGCTCGACCCACAACGAATGTAAGCCCGCTGACTGGTAGCGGGGGCGTCATGAGAGTAAACCAGTGGTAAGAGCCAAGTCGTCGGATCGGAAGTGATCCGTGTAATAGCTGGGTTAGGCAAGTCGACATAAGCCTTCTTACATGACCCGACAAACCATCTAATCCCAGGGCCCTCAGTGGCATTGATCCAATCACAAGTAGTAAAATAGTCTAAGTCCAGATATCTACTACCAGGCACTGGCTGACGGTGAGAAGCAAAATCAACCCAATAACGCCGGACTATCAAAGTAATTAACCCTCCAAAAACAATATTGTTGACTGTTGGCCTACCATTCCTATCTAACCCAACAAAGGTCTTGCATTAGGTTTGCAAGTGGACAACAAAGAAGTGGGGAATAAGGATGCGGTAGGGGTA
Source organism: Suaeda aralocaspica (assembly GCA_016808085.1). Classification (NCBI taxonomy): domain Eukaryota; kingdom Viridiplantae; phylum Streptophyta; class Magnoliopsida; order Caryophyllales; family Amaranthaceae; genus Suaeda; species Suaeda aralocaspica. The sequence continues at coordinate 51,107 of PYUH01000801.1, forward strand.
AGTACTACATAAGAAGTGCTGACCTAACAACATAATCTCCCTACTAGTAACTGTATGGGCCTCATGTCGGCCAAACATAATCTTGAGTTTCATCAAGAATTCCAAGAGTGTGCAATAAAGTATGATCTAAAAATCTAGTAGGAACAATAGGACGAGTTTTAAGCTTCATAAATTTCTCACGATGTTCAAGTGAAGCAAAACTTACATCGGGGAAATCGGGGTCTCGTGGAATTTCGTTGCTCTCCTCCTTGAAGTGCTACTTGGTTGTGTTGTTGACCTCTTAGGACCCATTAGTTAAAATTTGGTTGATTTTTGTGAAAGTTAGGGTTTTGTGGGTGATGATGATTTTGTGGGTTTTTGTGATTTTAATAGTAACAGGGTGAAAGAGGAAGAAAAATAGAGAAGAATGGTGAAATTTTGAGATGATTTGATGAAGAGATGAGTGAGATATGAGGAACTAAAATTTGAGTGAACGTGGTTTTAATGGTGGAAGTGGGGATTTTGTTTGAGAGGATTGGGTAGTGAGAGAAAGTAGAAGAAGGAAAAGTGAGGATGAGAGAAAGAGAGAGAGAATTTCGTGAGAAGGAAAGAAAAGGAGGGGGGGGGTGCAGCAGGCCCGGCTGGGGTGCAGCTCGCCCGGTTTGGGTGTAGCATGCCCGGCTGGCCGGCTGTGGTGGGGTGTGGAAAATTTTTTAAGGGGCCAAAATCGTGCTGCGTGCCCGGCAGAGGTGCAGTGTGCCCGACGGGGTTGCATTGTGCCCGTCTGGTCGGGCATGATGAAGGCTCTTTTTGCAACTTGTAAAATTTTCTAAGTCCCCCAAATCGTGATGCGCGTCTGGTTGAAATTCATTTCGTCCGGTTCGAGTGCAATAGGCCCGAGTGGTCGGGCACATTGCACCTTGAGGGCGTTTTGCTACTTGCTTCTTCAAAAATGCTTCCTAAACCTACAAAAACACTAACACTTCACAGAAACCGTTAGTCCCTCACACTTACTCACTAATAAACTAAGAAAAAGAATGAAACTAAAGTGTGAAAAATAATTAAACTACCTGCGGGTTGTCTCCAACAAAGCGCTTCTTTAATGTCATTAGCTTGACTGTATTTCAGAGTGGTCAATGGGAGTCGGGATTGTGGAAATGCACCTCTTCCACTAATCCAACCACATCGCTTTCATAATAGAGCTTCAATCGTTGTCCGTTGACCTTGAACTTTTCACCTTTATCATTTTGAACCTCAATGAAACCAAATTTGCTCACCATAGTAACCGTAAAAGGACTGCTCCACCTGGATTTCAGCTTTCCAGGAAATAATCTGAGACGGGAGTTAAATAGAAGTACCTTGTCACCAACTTGAAACTCTCTTCTTATGATTCTCTTGTCATGCCACCTCTTAGTCTTCTCTTTATAGATTTTGGCACTATCATATGCAGCTAAATGGAATTCATTGAGCTCATTCAACTGAAGAAGTCGCTTTTCTCCCGCAAGCTTAGCATCCATGTTCAACTCCTTTACTGCCCAATATGCCTTGTACTCTAGCTCAACCCGAAGATGACACGCTTTACCATAAACTAACCAGAACGGTGAATTGCCAATTGGAGTTTTGAAAGCTGTCCTGTATGCCCATAGAGCATCATAGAGCTTGTTAGTCCAATCCTTCCTCGATTTTGCAACCGTCTTCCCTAGGATAGCTTTGATTTCTCGGTTTGAAACCTCCACTTGACCACTAGTTTGTGGATGGTAAGCCAATCCCGTTCTGTGGTAGACACTGTACTTCTCTAGCAGCTTATCTAACCTCTTCTCATGGAAATGCTTTCCCCCATCACTGATGATAGCTCTAGGGACTCCGAACCAAGGAAAGATGACCTGTTTAAACAACCTCAACACGGTGTTAGAATCGCAATGGGGGGTAGCAAGAGCTTCCACCCATTTAGAAACATAATCCACAGCAACTAATATGAAACGGTTTCCATTAGAGGATGGGAAGGGTCCCATATAATCAATGCCCCAAACATCAAAAATCTCAACTTCCAATATACCTGTTTGAGGCATTTCGTGCCTTTGTGAAATATTACCTGTTCGTTGGCACGAATCACAAGACATAATAAAGGCTCTAGCATCCTGTAGGATAGTGGGCCAATAAAAACCCGATTCGAGGACCTTAAACATCGTCTTAGAAGGTCCAGTGTGACCTCCATACGGTGATGAATGGCAACGGTGAAGTACACAATAGACTTCCCATTCCGGAACATATTTCCTGTATAGACAATCTGCACACTCACAAAACAAGTTAGGATCATCCCATAAGTATCACTTAACATCATGCAAAAACTTCTTTTTCTGCTGGTAAGTCAAATCAGAGGGTAAGATACCTCCATAGCAAAGTCAGCAAACCAAGGAGAATTTACACAAACTGCAAACAAATGTTCATCAAGAAAAGAATCATCGATGGGGGTAGAGATCTCCCCATCATCATACCGTATCCTCGATAAGTGGTCAGCCTACCACATTCTCTGCTCCCTTCTTATCACGAATCTCGAGATCGAACTCTTGGAGCAACAAAATCCACCAAATAAGCCTCGGTTTGGCTTTCTTCTTCCCAAGTAGATACTTAAGAGCTGCATGGTCAGTGTAATCAATAACTTTCGAACCTACAAGGTAAGCACAAAATTTATCTAATGCATAAACAATAGCAAGCAACTCCTTTTTTGTGGTGACATAGTTGACTTAAGCTTCATCTAAGGTCTTACTAGCATAGTAAATGGCATATAGGACCTTGTCCCTCCTTTGACCTAAAACTGCACCAACTGCAAAATCACTAACATCACACATTATCTCAAAAGGTAAATTCCAATCGGGAAATTGTATGATAGGTGCCGAAATTAATGCATTTTTGATCATATTAAAGGACTCAAGACATTCATCAGTGAATTTAAACTCAGCATCTTTCAGAAGCAATTGGGTTAGTGGTTTCGCAATTTTAGAAAAGTCCTTAATAAACCTGCGATAAAAGCCAGCATGACCCAAAAAACTTCTTACCCCTTTAACATTTACCGGAGGTGGCAATTGCTCAATTACCTGTATTTTCGCCTTATCCACCTCAATACCACGCTCGGACACCAAATGTCCCAATACCACCCCTTCATTGACCATGAAATGGCATTTTTCCCAATTTAAGACCAAATTCACCTGCTCACATCTTTCGAGAACTTTAGTCAAGTTAGTCAAACAGGATTCAAAATCAAAACCATAGACACTAAAATCATCCATGAAGACTTCCATAATAGACTCTATGAACTCAGAAAATATGCTCATCATGCAATGTTGGATAGTAGCTGGTGCATTACATAAACCAAAAGGCATTCTACGATAAGCAAAAGTGCCATAAGGACATGTAAAAGTGGTTTTCTTTCTATCATTAGGATGGATGGGAATCTGGAAGAAACTCTAATATCCATCAAGGTAACAGAAATACTTATTCTTAGCTAACCTTTCCAACATTTGATCAATAAAACGGAGGGGGAAGTGATCCTTTTTAGTTGCAACATTCAATTTTCTATAATCAGTACACATTCTCCATCCTGTAACAACTCTAGTAGGGATCAATTCATTCTTATCATTGCGAACAACAGTTGTTCCTCCCTTCTTAGGGACAACCTATACGGGACTTACCCACTGGGAATCAGGCACCGAGTAGATGATATCTACATCTAGAAGTTTAAGAACTTCTTTCTTCACCACCTCCTGCATGTTAGGATTCAAACGACGTTGACCCTGTATACAAGGCTTATGACCTTCCTCTAAATGAATTCTATGCATGCAGAAATCAGGACTAATACCAGTCAAATCATCGATAGTATAACCAACAGCCTTCTTATGAGACTTAAGCACATACAAAAGCTTATCAAGTTGGCTATCAGTAAGAGAAGCACTAACAATGACCTGATACAACTCCTTATCATCTAGAAAAGCATATTTCAAGTTAGAGGGGAGGGGTTTCATCTCAGGTTGAGTTACCTCCTTGACCAAACAAACCTCTTGAGGTAACTCAACAAATCTCCGGCTCTCCTCCGGATTCAATTCCTCACCAGTAAGATCCTGGACCAAACTATCGGCATCAGTTGTACCTTCAATTGCACAAACATCAAGACAAATAACGACCTCCAGAAGATCCTTTGTAGTGGATCAAGGCATATCATCAATAACAATCTCATCAATGACATCAATAGCATAGCATGACTGTTCCATCATAGGACTCTTAAGAGAAACATTAAGATTAAATGTGACTTTATCATCCCCTACAGAAAGAGTCAAACTACCATTTTTGACATCGATAACAGCACCTGTAGTGTGTAAGAATGGTCTATCAAGTATAATCGGAATATGAGCATACTCATCCATATCTAACACAACAAAATCAACAGGAATAAATAATTTCCCGACTCTCACCTGGACATCCTTTAAAATACCTTTAGGGTACTTCACTGTCCTATCTGCCATCTGCAAAGTAATGTTAGTGACCTTCAAAGCACCCATATCAAGCTTTTTGCAAATAGACAAAGGCATGACACTAACACTAGCCCCTAAATCACATAAAGCTTTGTCAATAAACAGTGGGCCAATGTTACAAGGAATAGAAAAACTTCCTGGGTCCTTCAGCTTGGGTGGAGACTTGTTCTGCAATATGGCACTACACTCCTCTGTGAGTGCTACGGTCTCCACCACATTCAACTCGTGTTTCCTGCTCAAAATGTCTTTCAAAAACTTAGTGTAAGTAGGAATTTGAGTTATCAAATCAGTAAAAGGAACAGTAACCTGCAAATTCTTAACAATAGCTAAAAATTTACTAAAATGATTATCATTCTTACTCCTGGTCACCCTGTTCGGAAAGGGCAACCTAACCTGTGGTGTAACACCCTATATTTTCCTTAACTTTCTACTTCCTAATTTTTCCGGAAAACATGTTAAACTAGTAAATATAATATTTATTAAACTACTATATATGGAAAAACCAAAGTGTTACCGCCACCGTGATAACGGCTAAGGCTTTTATCAAAGTACTACAGCGGAAGTCTTTAAAACAAAAACAATTTAAAACTAAACTTCAAACAACTTTAAAATAAAATCAACTTTAAATTTATTACACCTCAAAACCATATTAATGGCCCTTTAAAACCAAACCAAAATTAATAATCAGAAATCTTTCAAAATTCAAACAATCAAATAAACGTTAGTCTCTGAAAGCAATTGAAATAAAGTGAAACTACAACCACATCAAGCGCTCTCACTCCATCACATCATGAAATGACTTATGCCCACTTGTACCTGTAGCTTTCCTTTTTCTAGACAACTACTCACCACTAGTGGGTCATCGTAGGGCCAAGTCCAAGACAAAGCCATGTACACAAAGCAAACAGTCAGCAAAGCTGAGTACATAACTACTAAAGACTATGCAATAACAATAAGAAATGAAACATGCACTCAACATACCTTTGACAACCTTCTTACCTGTACATGAACTCAATAAAATTATTATATTTAACTTTTGGATCCGGCATCGAACGGGTTTCCTTTCCTTTAAAATTTCCCTATTGGGCACCAACTTAGGAGCAACTCCAAGAAGGTATTACCTATGTCACACGAGGTGACGGATATCCAGCGCATTTATAATATAAAAGAGTACAACGTCTTGTACTCCAATTAGAAGTCATAGATCACCGTTTTGTATGACTCCCCCCTTTGTTCATACTCAAGGTATATACGTTCCAAGAGTTTTAGTGCGAATCCTCTTACAATTTACGTGATTTAACAGGTTTAACATTGTTATGACTCTCATGCAACATCACATAAAGACATGCATATAATCAAGCAACCATATTCATTATCTTTACTTTAAGGTGATTCCAAATCAACTTATGTGAGTCCTTTAATTAAACTGAACCTCCTGTACCACACATTAACTGTGAGTGGCTAATAACTTACTTTCTTTTTGACCACACATTAACTGTGAGTGGTATTATAACTTACTTTCTTCTTGACCACACATTAAACTGTGAGTGGTATTATATGCATAAATAATCGCTCATTACTTCTATTAATCATGTGAACAAATTCACTACTACCTTTCTTGCTGATGACATATCTAATCAACTTTAAAAACTATCTTCTTCCTTTATTCATAAAACTGTTGGCCAAACTATACTAATCAGAACATTCCAATTCAAGCTCATGAAAAGTTAAACTGTCTATTTAACATGGAATGTCATTAACATTAGAAACATGCTACTAACAACTTGTCATGCATATAAATTCATGTTCCAAAACAAGCATACAAGATTCATATAAACCAGAATTTCTCAAGCATGCATTCTAAACTCCTATGTTTGCCTTTAGTACTTACGTACCTTGTAAAATAGATGTGCTCCGCCACAACTCTAGAAGTGGACTAAATCAAAGTCTTCTACACAAGGAAAACCGAGCTAAAATCAAAAACCTTGTTGACTAAATTCTACAACAACCTTAATCAACTTCTAAATTGGGAACTTTGTCCAAAACATTCCTTATTTGGTCTCTATTCAATTCCATACTTCAATTTTCTTCTCTATTGCAATTCTACTTTGTTTTCGGGAGTTAATTATACTTTATAAAATCTTAATAAAATTTTCATGCCACTTTAGAAAAGTGGACAGCAATCTAAACTTATCAAAACTCCTTGAAAACTTCCGAAAATGACACAAATCGATCATATAATGTATTACCTTACTTACATGATCAATTTATGCAATTTACATACTTTAAAAGGCTATTTAATTAATTTATAAAATCTGGACAGCATGTTAAACATGCTTAACTCTTAAACATCATAAAACATACCAAAATTTATATACTTTATCATAGAATGATGTATGATCATACTAGTGCAATTTGTCACTTTAAACTCTATTTAACTTGCTATTATTAAAATTTCAGATTTATTTCTTAACTTTAAAGTCATGAAAAATTTATGAAAACATCATGATTTCATGTCAAAACACTTCTACAATCTACTAACATGTTTATGAAGTCAATCTAGGCTTTAGGACAAATTTTTATATGATTAAACATGTTTATAATATTTATTCAACTCAAACTCATTATTATAAAATTTTGACAGCTTTATAAAACAAGTCTAAAACCCTTAACAATCAATCTAAACTTAATAACAACATCATAAATTTACCCAACAATAATTAATGATCATACTATCGAAGTTTAGAACATAAAAATCATAACTTTATAAATTTTTCAAACCCTAATTTATAATTTTTTGAACAACAAATTAATTCATGCCTTTAAACAATTCATACTTATATCAAAACATGATTAAACTTATAAAAACATGATTAAACACAATTATAATCATAAATTTGTAAAATTGAATCAAAAATAAAGAAGTAGAATTTTTTTTTTATAAAAGTCAAAAATATACCAAACCGGGGGGAGGAGGTCCGGCAATGGTGGCCGGCCGGTGGCGCACGGCGGCCGGCTGGCTGCTGCTACGGCGGGGTCCGGCTGGGCGCGGATCCCGAGGCTCCAAATTATTTTTTTTCTTCTTCTTCGAAATATCCGAAAAAATATATTTTTTTTTTTGGATCTTAAACACTCTTATTTTTTTTTTCTCAAAAGTTCTGGAATTCTAATTGACTAGTATGATCAGTAAAATTTGGAATTTTAGGTTTTGTAGGGTATTTATAGGCCTCAAAGTAGGATTTTGGTGGGTCCCATAAACACTCCTAAGTAAATTAGGAAACCTTAAAAAAACTATTTTTAGAAGTTTTAAGGATATTTTTAATCATAAAAATACTATTTAAGAATACAAATAATACTTTTAACCAAAACTTTATTATTTACTATATTTTTGTTAATTTCTTTTTACTAATACCTTTATTGAACATAATTTTCAATAAAAATACTAAAATTATACGTATGAAATACAAAAATACTTTGTTTATATACGGTGAAAATGTGGGGTATTACATTCTACCCCCCTTAAAAGAAGTTTCATCCCGAAACTTTGTGTAGGTTATTGTATGGAATTTGAAAAGAGACTACTTTTACTTCATACTTTGTTACTGAAACTTCTATGTTGTTGTAGACTATAGACATTACTTGACAACTTCTATTAGACAAACATGAAACTGGTAAAAGTCATAAAAACTCGTAAAAACTTGTAACATTAAGGGTAAAAACGTGCGAAACTGGTCGTTTTCTACCCCTCCCTAAAAGGAGTTACGTCCCCGTAACTATACTACTAACCTGAAAAAGCTTTGGATACTTTTCTCTCATTAAATCTTCAGCTTCCCAAGTAGCTTCTTCGGTTTCTTGGTTAGACCACAACACTTTCACTATTTTGACACTCTTTCTTCGAGTATCTCTGAGCTTACTATCTAGGATTTTGATTGGCCTCTCTTCATTGGTCAAACTTTGGTCTAACTCTATTGCTTCAGTTTGCAACACATGTAGCTTGTCCGGCACATACTTCCTTAGTTGAGACACATGGAAAACATTGTGAACTTTGCTCAACTCTATTGGTAGTGCTAGCTTATAAGCTACCTTTCCTACCTTTTGCAAGATCTCATAGGGTCCTATGTACTTTGAGCTTAACTTTCCTTTCTTTCCAAACCTCATCACTCCTTTCATCGGTGATACTTTGAGTAACACCTTGTCGCCAACTTCGAACACAACATCTTGGCGCTTTTGATCCGCATAGGATTTTTGTCTATCATATGCTGCTTGAATCTTTGCTTGTATTACCCTAATTTTCTTTGTGGTCTCCTCTATTAACTGAGGTCCTAGAATTACTGTTTCACTTATGTCGTTCCAACATAAAGGGCTCCTACACTTTCTTCCATATAGAGCTTCAAAGGGTGCCATGCCAATACTTGCATGGTAACTATTGTTGTACGAAAATTCAATGAGATCTAAGTGATCGTCCCAACTCCCTTGGAAATCCATTACACAAGCCCTTAGCATGTCTTCTAAGGTTTGTAGGGTCCTCTCTGTTTGCCATCAGTTGCTGGATGGAAAGCTGTACTCATTTTCAAGGTCGTGCCAAAGTTCTCCTGGACACTTTTCCAGAATTTTGAAAGAAATCTAGAATCCCTATCTGACACGATATCCTTTGGAACTCCATGTAACTTCACAACATATTTTATGTAAGCCTTTGCAAGTTGCTCCATTTTCCAAGTCTCTTTCATAGGTATCAACACTGCTGACTTAGTGAGTCTATCTACCACTACCCATATGGTATCATTCTGATTCTTAGACTTTGGCAAGCAAGTTACAAAGTCCATTGAAATGCTATCCCATTTCCATCCTGGTACCTCAAGTGGTTGAACTTCTCCTTGAGGTCTTTTATGATCAAATTTAACTTTTTGGCAAGTAAGACATTTACTCACAAATTCAGCCACTTCTCTCTTCATTCTGGGCCACCAATGCATCTTCTTTAGATCCTTGTAAAGTTTATTGCCTCCAGGATGCACTGAATACGGGGTACTATGACCCTCCTCCATTATCCTTCTCTTGAAATCCTCACATTTATGTGGTATACACCACCTTCCCTTATACCTTAAGCTTCCATCCTCATGAATCTTAAAATCCATAGGCTTTCCTGCTTTTAGCTTTTCTTTAATTCTGTCCAGTTTTACATCCCCTTCCTGACTCTTCCTCCTTCACTATTTCCAAGCTCAATCTTTCCATGTCTTTACACAGCTCATTAGCAACTACCAAGGTATTCATTCCATGTTTCGTTTTACGACTCAGAGCGTCGGCTACCACATTGGCTTTCCCTTCATGGTATTGGATATCCAGGTCGTAGTCCTTGATCAACTCGAGCCATCTCCTTTGTCTCATGTTTAAATCTTTTTGAGTGAAAAAGTACTTTAAACTCTTGTGGTCTGTGTATATCCTACATTTCACTCCATATAAATAATGTCTCCAAATTTTCAAGGCAAACACTATTGCTGCTAACTCCAAATCATGTGTAGGGTAGTTAACCTCATATGGTTTCAATTGTCTCGAGGTATAAGCTATCACCTTTCTATTTTGCATCAACGCACATCCCAGACCATTTTTAGAAGCATCACTAAACACATCATAAGAGTCACTTCCGTCTGGCAAAGTCAGTACTGGAGCTGTAGTTAAACGTTCTTTTAAAGCTTGAAATGCCTCTTCACACTTATTATTCCACTCAAACTTACAGTCTTTCTTCATTAACGAAGTCATGGGTTTAGCAATCCTCGAAAAGTCTTTCACAAACCTCCTATAGTAACCTGCTAACCCTAAGAAACTCCGTACATCAGTTACATTCTTCGGTGTAGGCCACTCCTTAACTGCTTCAATTTTGGTTGGATCTACCTCAACTCCCTCTTTAGACACAATATATCCCAAAAATGCTACTTTCTCTAACCAGAATTCACATTTTGAGAACTTAGCATACAACTCATTTTCCCTTAATGTCATCAAGATTGTCCTCAAATGCTCCACATGTTCTTCCTTGCTCTTAGAGTACACCAATATGTCATCAATGAAAACGACTACAAAATTATCCAAAAATCGTTGGAAGATTCTATTCATTAACTCCATAAAAATTGCTGGTGCATTGGTCAACCCAAAAGGCATGACAGCGAATTCGTAATGTCCATACCGAGTGCGAAAAGCAGTTTTCGGTATGTCCTCACTAGCAATCCTCAATTAATGGTATCCTGACCTTAAGTCAATTTTCGAAAACACCATAGCTCCTTTCAATTGATCAAACAAGTCATCAATCCTTGGCAATGGATACTTATTCTTGATCGTTAATTTATTCAGCTCCCTACAGTCAATACATAACCTCAAACTCCCATCTTTCTGTTTCACAAACAGCACCGGCGCTCCCCAAGGATTCGCACCAAAACTCTTGGAACGTATATACCTTGAGTATGAACAAAGGGGGGAGTCATACGGAATGGTGATCTATGACTTCTAATTGGAGTACAAGACGTTGTACTCTTTTGTATTATAAATGCGCTGGATATTCGTCACCTCGTGTGACATAGGTAATACCTTCTTGGAGTTGCTCCCAAGTTGGTGCCCATGTAGACACCTAATTTAGTCCCCTGTCCCGCGGCAGGACTCTATGATGATTAAAAAACTCATTTCTCAAGAAGATTGGATAATCGAGTATACTTGGGCTTAAAAATAAATCTCATTCTTATTTCACGGACCTTTTTATCAAAATGCCTCTTTTACTATTTAAAATAAATGAATAAAATAAAATAATAATAATAATAAATAAAAAAAAAGATGTCTCAAAAACGTAGCGCGGTTAATTTAGTCACGCTGACAGCTCAGCGTGACTAAGCTAACAGCGCTACACTAGTAGCGTTTTAGGGTTCCCTGCGCTACTGGGCCAGCGCGATTCGGCGTACCATGCTAGCAGCCCAGCGCAATTAGGGTTCCCACGCTGTTATAAAATCCCTCATTTCCTTCGTTTCTCAACACATTTTTTTAACTCATTTTCTTCCTCATGCTTAAATAATCCGAGTATTGCTTTTAACAACCTTTTTTTTATTATAATTATTTATTATTTTATTTGCTATTTATTTTACTAAAAAGTGGCTACAAATTTTAATAATATCGAAACAATAATTCAAAACTCCGCCCAAATTAATACTCGACGAAGACAATCTTCAAAGGAGAAGTGGTACGTTTCCTGAGAGCCCTAAAAATCATGTTTATGGACTTTTAAGTTGTTGTTTCACTATTTATTTACTGCTTTATCACGTTATTATTGTTAAAGGACTTAAAATTGATTGTTTGCAACGCTTAATCAAGATAATTCTTTCGGACAAATCTAATCATGTTAGGCTCCTTAAATTGATTTTAATAACGGTTTGAGTTAAATTAATTAGTTTTTTTTGTGATTCACTAACAACTTAATGCTTTTTTTTTGTGAATTTTGTAATTGATATTTTTGTGTGATTCTAAATGTAATTTCTGTATGGTTAAGAGGAAACTAGTAATGGCCGCCTATGGGCTAACCCGACCACTCCGTCATGTTAGTACCTTCGCCCCCGAGCCAATCTTTGGTTCGCTCGACCACAAACTTGGAGTCATCCCCATGGATCGGAGAGATTTCCGTGCAATTTAGACAAACGTCCCTTATTCGAGTCCCATTCGTATCGAATCTAAATACACGCTTTATGAGTTTAGTTCCTAAAACTCATTGGCGACTCCTTACTAGCATCGTCCGTATTCGTATATTATTATCTCACTCGAAAAAAAAGGGGCAAAAAAAAACACAAAATAGCGTAGCGCGACAGACTTTGTCACGCTAACGTCGCAGCGTCACAAAGTCTGCCGCGCTGCACCTGCAGCGTGACAAGCTTTGTAGCGCTGCACAGTCAGCGTGACAAACTCTGTCACGCTACCACGCTAGCGCGACTGAAATTCCTGCGCTCCTGTTTTTTTGCAAAATACTTCTAAAAAAGTCCATTTCACCTTTCCTTAAGCCAATTTTTTAGGTCTAACTCGACCTATGGACGGCTTGGGAAAGGTGACCAAAAAATTTGGGACCCTAAAATCCGGGGCCCCTACACTCGCGACTTCACTGGGGACTAAAAGAGGGCGAGACTTGAAAATTTTCTCTTAATCATACACTTATTATATTTAGAACATTTGCATTTTTTTAGTCATATTGCATACATGTAACATACACTTGGCCTCCATGTGTTTGAAACATGCCTTAGGATTACCGTGATACTTCTACATTTCGGGGAGGAACTATTGACTTGGTGGGGCCCATGGTCTCTAAGCAACCGAGCAAGATAGAACCTTATCCCAACTACATCAATTTCTAAGCCGCCCATGGTACTTAGATGGGAGAAACTTCATATCTAACGGTTATTATACCGCAAAGTGTTGGAGCACACTCCTTAGATGTAGGACCCTTTTGACTGACCATGACTGACCGTAGTTTGACTGCATTATTTAGTAATTATTTGCTTTCGTTTTGTTTTATAAAGTTGCTTATTTTGCTTTTTATATTTTGTGCATATGTAGATATTTTTGAGGTTTTCAAATCAACTTTAATCACAATATATTATTAGCTACCTAAATTAATTGATTACGTAAAATATTTTCCATAATTTTAAATTATATTCTTTGATATCATTTGATTGCTTGGAAGATTTTGATGCACCGATATATTTGATTTAGTTAATAAAATATTGCAAAAGATATTATTAATCAAATCCTTGATTTTCTTAGGATTTGATTAATAGAATCTTTGATTAAATAGAAACTAACTTATACACTTAACATTTATTAGAAAATTCAAATAATATTAACGATTTCAAAAATGCTTTAACTTTTTGATATTTTTAATATAATTTGAATCTTTTGGAAATTTACTAAAGACTAACATGATACTTCCATTATTCACCAAGAAATTTAAATTGTATCAATCATTTCAAACATTTGTTTGTTAAGATTATTGACATAATTTGAATATTTCGAGGATTTACTAATTCAATTCTTTCTTGTAGAATTTAATTAGTTTACTTTGGAATTCTAGGTGGAGCTAACAATCTCATTTTCCTTAATGAATGAAATTCTTTTTTAAAAAAAAAAAAGGACGAAAAAAATTTTCGCCTATAATCTTTTAATCCTCATGAGCATTAACAATAATTAACTTAATACTAGTTTTGTTTGAGTTAAACTAAAAAAGGCCAAAAAACCTTTATTAATTATATTCTTTAAATTACAATGTCATTAATTAAGGTTTAGTCGTCTTTAGCTTAGCTTACAGACGCTCTCAGTATTAAATTAATCATTGTTAACACTACTTAATTATTTCTTTGTTTATTTCGAAAAATGGAAATAAATACTTTTCTGAATGGCTTGAAAATTTTTCGTAAAGGGCTGGTTCAACTGCTTGGTGTCGCGATCCAGATCAACGTTTACAAAGGTTAGGTAGTGACGAACAATCATCATTCATCTCAAATTCCTTAGAGGATATTTGTGAAGATTTCGGGTTCATTACTCTAAATTCTCCAATTTGTTCCTCAAGTTCCGTTCCGTCCTGTCCAAGTCCAAGTATGAGTGAAGAAGAAAATATGAATTCTACATTGAATGCTCTCATGATGCGTCTTAATAAGATGGAGGCTGAACGAGAAGTAGAAAAAATACGCCTTGCTGAAATTGAAGCTGAACGTGCTGCTGAAAAGAAACATTTGGCTGAAATGGAAGCCAAAAGGCAAGAGGAGGAAAGGAGGAAAAAGAAAGAGATTGAAAATCTCATTCATCGTTCTTCAATGGGTGGCAAATCATATCAATTTGAGGCTGCCAACATCCCTAACACAGAGGCTGTTCTCCCNAGAGGCTATTCTCCCTGAGAAGTTTGATCCTTCTACTCTTCCAAAGTTCAAGGTGACTGGTAATCCAGTTAATCACCTTAAGAGCTTTATTGGGTCCATGACCATCAAAAAGGTTGATCCTGTATTCTATCCAGTGATCTTCCCTCTTTCTTTAGAACCCATTCCACAGAATTGGTTCTACTCTCTTAGCACAGATCGGGTTTCAAATTGGGATACTGTTACTAAGGAATTCATTGATCAATACAAAGATAACATGGAATTCCAAGTCACACTCCGAGAACTCGAAGTGTTAAAACAAGGAGCTGATGAAGGGTTCACTACCTTCTTCACTCGTTATAGGGAAAAGATGACCCACTTGGTCCAAAAACCATCCGATGCTGAATTAGTAGAAAGGTTTGTAGACAACCTGTCCGAGCCTTATCAAGTACATCTCAAATATCAAGGCATCGACTCTTTCAAACGAGTGTATGATGTCGGGATCAAAATTGAGAACGATTTATTGAAAAAACAGTCGAAGCCCCAGGCTTATAAGGGGAACTACACCTATAAAAAGGGTGAATCTTCCAAAAATAATGAAGTCAATGCTTTAGAAGCTTCTCGTTCAAGTCCATCAAAAATAAAGAGATGGCCTCGAGATAGAAGATTCACTCCTATCAGCATGACTTATTCTCAAGCTCTTGACAGACTTCAAAGCCAAAATGCTTTACATCCAATTGGGCCAACTCCTGACCCACCAGAGGACAAGAGAAGCCCAAAATGGAATGCTAATTCATGGTGCAAATACCATAGAGGAAAAGGGCATGATACTGAACAATGTTGGGTCCTCAAACATGTCATTCAAGACATGGTTGAAGACGGGCGTTTACCTTTACCTCCCAAGCCGAATAATATCACCAATCCTTTTGGTGGATCGTCTATTCTGGCCATTGATTGTGTTAGCGATAATTTTGATCCTTCTAAATTTATCACTTCCAATAATGATAATGCAATGGAGGAAGTATTAGGCTTACACGATCATGTATGTGGCATATGGGACGATAATGTTGAGGATACTTATATCACCAACCTCAGTGCCAACACAACTCTCGGGCTTAATCCAGAAATTATAAAAAATGATTGGTATCAAGATCCTACAGAAGTTGTGTCTAATGTTCAGCATCTTACTCGTTCCGGACGAGCTTATCAACCTGATAATGACAAAGGCCCATCTCAGGTCCAAGTCAACAAAGACTCAATTCCAGTCCAAACAAATACTGGCTCATCACAAGCCCAAAATTCTAGTGAGAGCAATGATAATCCTCTCATTAAGCAAATGCAAAAGACTAAAGCCGACGTAACCATTTGGCAATTATTAGCTTCTTCTCGAGATCATAGGGTAGCTGTACTGAACGGACTTAATGCATTAAATGTTTCTCCTGACAGTACCCCTGAAAACCTAGTAAGTCTCTTGTCAACTAGACCAAAGAAAATGATTGAATTTTCTAAAGAGGCTCTCCCTCCGGAAGGTACTACTCATAACAAGGCCCTTTACCTAACTGCTGGGATATTGAATAAAAACGTCCCCTTGACATTAGTCGATAATGGGTCTGCACTGCCAAGCATCTCGGCAATAGAAAAGAAGCATTTTCCCATCTCATGCAAGGAGTAAGAGCTTATGATAACACGAGACGAGAGGTCTTAGGAGTCATAACTCTTGATATGTCCACCGGTGGAATAAGGAAGAAAGTTGAATTTCATGTCATCGATGTAAAATCATCCTTCAATTTGCTTCTAGGACGCCCATGGCTCCACATGCTTGGTGCGGTGCCTTCATCGCTCCATCAAAAGGTCAAGCTCATACATGAAGGCGTGCCTATAACCATTAATGCTTCTCCAATCAGAGTAGCCATGGAGGATCAATCCCTGCTAAAAATATCCCATGATCAAGATGTGGAAGATTTGTGGGGATTTGTGCCTGAAGAAATCGCTCTCCTTGAATCAGAAGACTTACAACTTGATCCCCATGCTAGTGTGATAGTGAATGCTATTATGTTAAAAAATGGTTATTTTCCTGGCATGCCTTTAGGAGCAAAAGGAGGAAGGGAGATCACTCATCTCCCTAAAGTTAAAGCCACACCTAACCTCTTCGGTTTGGGTTATGAACCGACATAAGAGAAATTAAAAAGATACATGGTTGAAGAAGTAACTCGAAAGGCCAACGCCAAAAGGGGAATTATTACCTCTATCCCTTCCTACCAGCTCACTCTAAACGGGCAGTTTATAAAGGAAGGGGATAATTACCCCTATTATGGCTTCCCTGAACCCTTGGTTCAAAACGGGAACCGAATTCCTGGATTTGAAATATTTCATGATTGCTACTTTCTAGAAGAGAGAGCACATTACTCTCTTCCCACTAAATACTCCAAACCAGAGTGTTTAGACAAATGGGCCCTTGGTTTGTTATTTGGACTGGAATGGAACCCATTAAGAGACGAAGCTGCAGTAATTCAGAAAGCGATGTGCAAGATGAAAAGTTCAAACCCCCACTTACTCATTTCCCATTCAGAGACGTCGAGCGTGGATGGAGAAAGACCTTGAAGGGATAACACTAAGGGGCCAAATTACTATCTCAACCGGGGAGGGACAACTTTCGAAGATTCTGTCTGAGTACTGAGTTTGAGGTCTGATTGAGTGCCGAATCCAAAGATCATATTAGTGTCATAGGAAATCTAGCTATGTCTGCTCCTTCGATTCTTCCCGTCCTAACTTAGATTTAAGCTCTAAGGGAATTGAGTCCCTCGTTGATGTACTCCCTGATGATTTCAATAATTATGCAACTGTGCTTATCCACGCTCCTCCTCCCCACTCCCTTATAATTGTCTTGGCAATAATTATTCAGCCTGAAAAATCACTAATGATGAACCAGTGAGATATAAAGTTCATGGAGAATACAACGAATCGCGCCTGTAATAGAAGAAACTGAATCCATTAATATCGGTAATGAACAAGATATAAAAGAACTAAAAATTGGCTTAACTCTAAGTTACAAGAGCACAGACTTAATAAACACGCCTCAAAGAATTTAACGAGTTTTTTGCTTGGTCCTACAAAGATAGGCCTGGCATAGATCGTGAAATTGCGGAACACAAAATTCCGCTCATCCAACATTACACCCCGTCAAACAAATTTGAGACTATGAAGCCTGACGTTGCCCTCAAAATCAAGAGGAAATTATCAACAATTAGATGCTGGTTTTCATACGCGTTTCAAATACCCGAATGGGTAGCTAATGTTGTTCCAGTTCTGAAAAGGACCGGACGTGTGAGAATGTGTGTAGATTTTCGGGACTTAACAAAGCTAGTCATAAAGACGATTTCCACACCACACATTGATCTCTCATAGACAACACGCTAACCATGAACTCTTCGTTCATGGAGGTATGCAGGTTACAACCAAGACAAAATGGCTGCGGAAGACATGGAAAAAAACCATCATTACGACATGGGGAACTTTCTGTTACAAAGAAATGCTTTTGGACTTAAAAACGCTGGAGCAACACCTATCAAGGACTGCTACCTACATTCTTCACGATATGATGCATAAGGAAGTAGAGGTCTATGTAATGACATGATTGTAAAATCAAAAGACCGACAAGGGCACATTCCTGCCCTAAGGAAATTCTTTACTAGACTAAAGAAAATAATATGAGGCTGAATCCGCAAAATGCGGCCTCGGAGTAACATCTGAAGTTGCTTGGATACGTAGTTAGCACGGGGTATAGAAATTTGATCCATCTAAAATCAAGCATACTAGACATGCCTTCCCCTAAAAATGAAAAAAGATCCGAGGATTTCGAGTAGGCTCCCATATATTAGTCGATTTCATATCAAAATAATCTATGGTTTGTGAGCCATCTTCAAGAATTGAAGAAGAAAGAGAAAAGGTGGAATGGGATGACAATGTCAAGAGCTTTAGAAAAAAATAAAAGAATATTCCTTCTCAAACCTCCGATACTTGTACCACCATACCTGGAGTCCTCTAAGCTGTATTTAACTATCACTGAAAACTGCTGCTGCGGAGCCATGCTCGCGCAGAAATAAAGGGAGAAGAAAAGGCCATATATTACTTAAGTTAAAAGTTCATCCAGTATGAAACTCGATATTCACAGTTGGAGAAACTTGCTGTGCCTTGGTAGGGGCGTCTAAAAAGCTAGACATATCCTGCTTCCCCTTCTGTCCATGTTTTGTCCCATTTGGACCCTTAAAATACGTTTGACAAGCCAGCACTAAAGGTCGCCTCTCGAAGTGGCTTGTTATGTTGGCGAATTTGACCTTCAATTTGTCCCTTCAAAACAATTAAAGGACAGCAGTGTCAGATTCTTGGCTGTTTCCCTCCTAACGAGGAAAAGACGGAAGCATATAACTTCCAGAATGAAAGACCTCTTAATGACTGAAGACGATAGTTTGGGGGGCAAGAGACCCCTCTACTTTGACGGCGGCTGTCTAACCAAAAGGGGTGGAGAGTAGTGGTTCTTCTAGTTAGTCCGATGGTGCACGGTTCCAATATCAGTTCCAAATTAGCACTTCGAAGTCACTAATAATGTAGCTGAATACGAGGACATGCATTGTTGGATTGAGGCTAACATATGTCTAGGGGATGAAAAGACTAAGAGTATTTGGAGACTCAACCATCCATAAATTCATGTGTCTGGAAAGTGGAAGTAAGAATGCTAGCCCAGCACTCTATCAAACACACTTAGACACCATAAAACCGAAAACTTCGATGATGATACCATACCAATACCTCCCTCAGATGATAAACAATTCGCCGACGCCCTTGCTAAATTATCATCAATGATAAATATCCCACATAACCTAGCATCGAAAACTTTAAGCGTTGAAAAGAGGCGAGAACCTGCCTATTGTAACGCTATTGAAGATGCCCCTGATAATGAGAGCGAAGTTCCGTGGTATCAAGATGTCCTCAATTACAAAATAAAAGGAGAATTCCCACGGAATTCAAGCCTTCGAAATCAAAGGGCAATAGGATTATTATCTTCTCAATATATCGAAATTCAGGGTAGATTGTATAAAAGAACCTCAAAGGGGCTTAATTTGCTATGTGTTGACAAAACACGAGCCAAGCGACTTATGGAAGACACCCATAATGGCGTCTGCGGTCCCCACATGAATGGTAAGATGTTAGCAAAAAAGATAACACGCTTAGGATATTATTGGACGACAATGGAAGATGATTGCTGCAACTATGTAAAAACATGTCCTAAATGCCAAATATTTGCTAACTTACAACATTTACCTCCTGTAGAGCTATACAATTATACTTCACCGTGGCCATTCTCCACCTGGGGTATTGATATAGTCGGGAAAATAACGCCCAGTGGTGTTGGAGGACATACGTTCGTTTTGGTCGCCGTTGACTACTTCACAAAGTGGGTTGAGGCAGCCTCATATATCAAAATAACCGCTAAACATGTGGCCAAATTCATTGAACAAAACATCTTTTGTCGTTACGGAGTCCCACATGAACTCATTAGTGACAATGGATCTCATTTTAAGGGAGAAGTAATTGATCTCTTACAACGATACAAAGTACAACATAGGCACTCTTCCCCTTATAGACCCCAAACGAATGGAGCAGTAGAGGCTGCAAACAAAAATGTTGTTGTCATCATAAAAAAGATGGCCGAACATTATAAAGATTGGCCTCATAAACTTCACTTTGCTCTATGGGGATATCGAACTTCCATACGAACGTCCACAGGAGCCACCCCTTACTCCTTAGTGTATGGTATGGAAGCAGTTCAACCTGTTGAGTTGGAAATACCCTCTCTTCGCATAGTCCTAGAAAGTGAAATACCTGAAGCTGAATGGGTTCGGGCTAGGTATGAAGAACTTATTCTCTTAGATGAACGAAGATTAAAAGCTTTGCATCACGTACAAATATATCAAAGACGGATTGCAAAACATTTTAATAAAAGAGTTAAGCCAAGAAACATTAATGAAGGAGATTTAGTTCTAAAAGAGGTACAAGCCCCACCCACTGATCCAAGAGGGAAATTCCGACCCAATTGGACGGGGCCGTATATTGTTAAGAAAATCCTATCAGGCGGTGCGGTAAAACTAATTGACATAGATGGGGCTGAATTTACTCAATTAACTAATTTGGACCAATTAAAGAAATTTTACGCTTAAAATTGCAAGACAATCATGGACTCACACTAAGTCCTACAACATATGGGCCCAATTTGGCTCATATTATTATGTAAAATGGGCAAATCGAGAAAAGGAAAAGCATCGTAACCCATTCTATACAAAACCAAAAGCTATATATAATAAAAGTAATTAAATAAATAAGAAAGGGGCAGCGCTGAAAATTCAACCGCGCTGACCTTGCAGCGTAACAATTCTAACCGCGCTGCCATGTCAGCGCGACAATTGTAACCACGCTGCACCGTGCAGCGTTATTTGTTCTGTAGCGCTACAACCCCAGCGTTAGAATTTCAACTGCGCTGAATGCATGTTACATTTCAATAGTTTCAGTGAATATCTATGTTTGACTAAACTATTGAATTATGAAAGACCTCATTTAAAGGTTTCACATGATTTTAAGGACCCACGAAGGTTCGATAAAAGGCTCATTCAAGTCTTTTCGATAAAATATATATAATAATTAGAACTACGCACGGCCTGATTCCTTTTGGATACGTAGGCAACTTATTCTAAGTTCGGCCCTTTTAAATACATAATTAGTTTTTATTGGATGAATTATCAATAACTTCTAATGTAAATAACTAAATTTTGTTTGCATGAAAAATAAAAAAATAATATTGTCCTTCATTAATGTTTTAAGAGTTGCATAATTGAAATCATCAAAACAAAAGGGACTACTTTAAAGCCTACGCTAGTAGTGCACATGCACTTTATTGAAAATGATAAAATAAATAAAGTCAAACACTACTCTTCCTTTTCCTTACGAGCATGCTTTGGGTCTTCATCTACTTCCGGATCTTCCTCCATCCCATTAGGATCATCTTTGAGCTTTTCTTCATTATTCACTTCTTTTGAGAAACCTTCATCAAATTGCTCCTCCATAGGTTTGAGCTTGCTCTCTTTACGAGTCCATACCATCTTTCTTTTCCCCTTACCTTCTATAGTTTTTTGGGTCTTTTCATTTAACTTTGGTTGTCCAATTTCCACCCCAAGTAAGGAAGGAGCATTTTTCTTATTTCTTGGACCTAGCCTATCAAAAACAGATCCAGCTTCATTCTTTCTCTTTAAAGAAGTCTCATTCTTTCCCTCTCCCATTGCAATCCTATTTTTTGGAGCCTTATAGACCTGTGGGCCTTTGGACCTTTCAGTAACTTCAAGGCCCCGGGCCTTATCCCTCTCCTCTTTACTCTTAGCAAGCATCCAATCCTTGTAACTTTGTGATAGTTGAGTAGAACAACCATTCCTCGGAAAAGCCCATCGTGGACGATTAGCCCAATACATTGTCCATGCGGTAATGGCCGGGCCCCGAAGTTCTAAGCAAGTTGGGGGGTCAGTGTCAAGGCTAGGAATACTTTGTTTCATACCATATTGCCTCAAAAGACGGGTCGGAAAGAAATAAGTAATTTTCGTCAAACCAAGAAGGCGCACATATGGTGTTGACTCATGACTTCCAACCATCTCCTTGATAAACCACCATGGAATGACCCATCTAATTGAAAGACCTCCATGAGACATAAGTGACATCCACTTCGCTAGAGTTTTCCTTGGGAACAAATTCCTCCTCATAGTAAATGATTTAAGGTTGTATTTCATGGCATTAAGGGGTTGTTCGATGGTCTTAAGGCGCTCACTAAGCCAAATCTGCATTAATTAAATAAGGAAGTAAATGACAATCCAAGATTGTTACATAGCATTGAATAGTTATGGTTTGAAATTACGCAAAAAATAGACATTATGGAAGATAAACAGGAGCGCTGGAAACTCTACTACGCTAACAGTTGAGCGTTACAAAACAAACAACGCTACAGTGTCAGCGCGACGGATCCTACTGTGCTACACTCATAGCGTCACAGAATTAGCCACGCTATGACTGATAGTGCTAATTCACTACTGACGCTATGATTCCAACTACGAAAAATCTTCTTTCCTTTCATAAATTCATAATATTTCATCTATTCTAATTAATATTTTAGCCCAAGGTTAGAATATTACCTGAAGCAATAGAGGGCTTCCCGAAAAGTGCAATGATGGATTCTCTTCGCATGCGTCCAATGCTATGATGGTCTCACCAATCACCATAGGCATAGGAGTACGATCACCTTCGATTTGCTCAACAATTGCAATTGGTGAAGCATTTCTCATATTTCCTCCATCATTAACAAATAAATATCCTGATAGCAAACGTAAGCATAAAGCACGTCTTTTGTACCTTTGTATTGTTAAGTTGTCTGAAGGAGAGGAAAATCTTGCAATAATTTTCAAAAGATCACAGTGTTGGCCATTGAGAATTTCCTTGGTCTCGAACTTAGTTAGTCCAAGTAGTCTCTGAAAGTCCTTACCAAACCCTTGTTGAAGGTTAGGTACAGCCGGAAGAGCTTCCACTGGAAAACCAACAATCGCGCTAAATTCTTCCGGAAAGGGGGTCAATTCATTGTTGGCAAAGGTGAAAACATGGAATTGAGGATCCCAAAAATTAATGGCGGCATGAAGGAAATCCCAATTGATACGAGCTTGCCTCAAAGAAAACAAAGCATCCAGATGATAAGCATTGAATTCAAGGCGTTCCTCTACAGACAAAGAAGAAATCCAACGGTTTAACTCACGAATGAAATTTTGAGACATTCTTTACCTCCTTCTTTTCTCTCTAACAAAGAAAACTTTTGTAAGGGATTTTTTTGATGAATGTATAATTGTTCGTTCATATATTTAACCAAGAGGGTCACTAGGCAACTTCCTTAAATTCGTTTTGGGAAATAATGAGAAATAAAGCAGCGTTTCAGTTTTAGTCGCGCTGACGTGGCAGCGTGACAAGGTTTACAACGCTACGACAGCAACGTGACAACACTAATCACGCTACGCGCATAGCGCGACAGTTTTGACAGCGCTACAAATGCAGCATTCCAAATCGTCCTGCGCTGCATAAAACTTCCATAATCAGCCCATTTGCGAGATTCTTTCCATTCTTTAATTATTTTGGGCGATTTTATTTCTTGAACTTCTTTAAAATTAACTTTTCAAATCATATTTATTTAAGGAAAATGAGATATTCCACCCTTTCCCTACTAACTAATTTTGGTGATTATTTTTTCGGGAGTAAGTCGGATTAATCCTCCAACACTTTACAAAAAAATAAAATGAACTAGCATATATGCCCTTGGTTCCCAAATATTAGCATAAAAAGCCCAAGGCTTACATATGTTTATAAATCCATGATTACAAAATATTAAATTGAGTTTGAATTAAACTACGAATACAAATGTTAACAAATTACAAGCCACCAAAAGCTACTGTGGTGGCCCATAGTCAAAGAAATAATGCATGGCACCAGTGCGAGGAGTATAAGAATCAGTAGAATGTCTTCGATCCTCCTGCTGCATTTGAGTGTTAATCCTTGGTGGTTCATACGACGAAAATCGCCCCATCTCATAAGGAACTCTTGGATATGGCCCTTGGCCTCCGCCATAATAATCCCATTCTTGAGCTTGGGACCACCCGCCACCTTGACCATGGTTATAATAGGCAGCATAAGGATCATATCCTTGTTGCGGATTGACTTGCTGACTACTTCCTCCCTCGTCTCTATTAGGCTCCTCTTGAGCTCTATTTTCATGATCAAGGATCGGAGGCCGCATTTGTTGACCACTAGTTCGACCTTCCGTAAAAGGGGGACGCCTGTAATGGCCACCCGAGGACGAGGGGACGAGGAGGACGAATGTCCTGTGTGTTGTATAATACGCGACACAACGTCCTACAAAAAAAATAATGCACAAAAATTACCCATAGGTGATAAAGACATGAAACTAGAAATAGGGGCAACACATAGGGAAACATACCCTGGCCATGGTGACGCTCTGGCACGCAAAAGCATGTTTTGTCTTCCTATAAGCAGTGTGAAACGCATTCAATACTTTGATGACCTTGTTTGTAGTTGTCCTAGACACCTGCAATAAAGCAAGTCATTTAAAATTAATAATGAAAAATGTCAGTAATGATAATAATAAGAGTCGAGTAAAGATAAGGACAAACCTAAGGCTTACCATGTCAACATTCTCAGGGATATAAGGAACATCTTCTTCCTCTTCCTCAGCAAATGGCACAGTGTCATCAATCAAATTCCCGAAACCATCAATGTATTTGATATTTCGCTCAGGAACTTGCCAACCCTCAATATCATCATTCTTTGCACATATAAACATATAAACAAATAAACATATATTTAAAATGCAAATGCGTGAAAAAGGGAAAGGAAAGGTAAGATACCCTAACAAATGTTGGAAAAGGACGTAGCCGAGCCTGAACCCAATTTTTGTAATTAACACCAGCAAAAACTAACTCCCGAGCTGTGAGTCCTCTCAGAAAATCATCCATAGAGGTAGCGGGAACCTTACTCGAGTCTAAGATGAAGACAGGTGGATCCATGGGAGCTAAAGGAATAGGAGAATAAGTTTGACGAACAACACGTTCTCCCAGAAACCAAACAAGTTGCCTACATCCTTTCAAAAGGATCCTGGCTTCCTCAAGAGGTGGTGAAACCTGCACTCCAGGGCTAATATCTGGTATCCCGTCCCATGGACGAAAGATAATCTACAACAGAAGGAAAATTAAAAATGATTTAGTTATAAATATATATAAATGTATATATACAATGGGTCCTTACTTGCTCTTCAGGAAGATTATAAATCGATTGGCGTATTACATCTGTCTTATGATAAATGTTAAGCCGTCTTCCCCATCTGCGGCTCACCGGGAATCTCTTAGGTCGGTTATTTATTGGGGCAAGAGTTGGGAAGTGTTCAAAATACCACACCTGAAAAGAAAAGGTTAGAAAAGCAAAATAAAAAAGTGGATAAGCACATTGTAAAAGAATTTGTTCCTCAATAACTCGAGGAATGCCCTAGGGAAGCTGGGACACATTCTCTCTTTAGCGGGTCATCATGACTCGGGATTCTTACGCATTTCAGATATTAATGCCACACAACCCGCTTTCCCAGCAATAATCTTTGATTCCTTTCAAATCTGACAATAATGGGATAGAGAAAAAGGCCACTCGTTGCCCTTTGTCTGTTAAAAAGGTACTACCAATCAAATAAAAGGAAGATCCTAGCTCTTGAGAAGGGAAGTGGTTTCGGCCATAATGTATTCATTGGCTAGAGCATCCGACAATTCACTCCAAGGGAAAACTCCTCATACAATTTTAATCGCGTGTAGATCGCAAGTAAATCACCTTCATTGGCTCTTTTCCTGTCATTCCTTCATTAGGGATGATATCCATACCCACCAAGGTAATCCAGTATCATCCATAATCGAAAGGAGTTATAGCCATCTCTCCCCATGGGAAATGAAAGGTGTTAGTGTATCCCAAAACCATTCCATCATTCCCCTAACTAAACCAGCGACATCTTACATCTCTCTTCTCTATATAAGATTCTAAGAATTCTTGAAAACCACTCACCTTG
Organism: Suaeda aralocaspica; assembly: GCA_016808085.1. NCBI lineage: Eukaryota > Viridiplantae > Streptophyta > Magnoliopsida > Caryophyllales > Amaranthaceae > Suaeda > Suaeda aralocaspica. Next base: position 77,164 of record PYUH01000801.1, read on the forward strand.
ACCAACTCTTTGGTATTTGCATCGAGAGTGTCATAAATTTACCAAGCATCTTTCCGAAATCATATCGTCGAATTCATCATCAACTATAACATTTCACTTACATATATCATCTAAAATTCGTAAAATATTGAAAAAAGAAAAAAATATTACTTCCTCTTGATGCTCGAGAAGATATATGATGGTCAGGATCAAGTTTCAAGACATGATTACACTCAAGTGGGGGCTCCCATGCAGGGTTGGTACTCGATTCTTTACTCTTTGAACGGTTTTTTTAGCACGACGTTTACGGGTATCTGTTCTTCCCTCTCTCTCTCCCCTCCATCTTGCTCGTTTCTAGGGAAGACATTGCTGTATCCACAAACTAGGATAGCTTATTAACTTAGCAAGAGCATCTTTTACTAAGAGTCGTTGCTTTCCTTTATTAAATTAAGAGCACGTTACGCTTATAAGTAAAATGAATTAATCAAGAGCATTTTTTTCTCACTTTGATTATTAATTTAAGAGTCCATTGCACTTCTTTATTAAATTAAGAGCACGCTACTCTTATAAATGAAGTAAAATTTTTCAGAGCATTTTCACTTTGATCACTGATTAAATTAAGAGCACGTTACTCTTATAAAAAATTAATCAAGAACAATTTTTTTTCTTCACCTTTGATTATTAATTAAAATCCCATTGTTCTTCTTTATAATTAAAGAGCACGTTACTCTTATACATAAATTAAATTAATCAGAGCAGTTTCCTTTTGGCTAAGAGCTCATTACTCTTCTTTATTAAATTAAGAGCATTATTTTCACTTTTGATTATAAATAAAATAATTTAATCAAGAGCATTTTTTCTAGAGCCCATTACTCTTATAAATAAAATAATCAAGAGCATTTTTTCACTTTTGATTATTAATTAAGAGCTCATTGCCCTTATAATTAAAACTATTTAAGAAGTTTTTTTTTTTCTAGTTTTGATTAAGATTAATCAACTACACTCTCTAATTAAGAGCCTCCTACTCTTTAAAACGTCAAAATACATGGGTCGTGACATGAGTAATAAGAACAATTCTCAAATGATTCATGGAGCATTATACTTCATTCTAACATCATTAGAACAATCATTTGCCAAAAACATACATGTTTGATAAAAACAAGAGCAAATATAAATTGTCACAAACTTAACATCCTTATGACTACAAATTGAATAAATTAGAGCAATCAATCCTCTAATGTAAACACAAATTCATCCCATAGTTCTCAAAAGTAAGCTTTTAAAAAAAAAACTCATAGCGTGGTTGAAGGACCAGCGCTGCAGCTCCAGCGTTGTTTGGTTGAACACGCCACCTGCTCAGCGCGGTTACTCTAGCAGCGCTACGCCCCGAGCGCTAGTAAACCCACCTCGCTACCTGCACAGCATAATTTCAACATCAACATTTGTAAAAAAAAAATTAAATAAAAAAATAAAATAAAAATAAATAAATAAAAATAAATAAATAAATAAATAAATAAATGATAAAAAAAAAACTCACAGCGCGTTTGAAGGACCAGCGCTACGGCTTCAGCGCTGTTAGGATGAACACGGTAACTGCGCAGTGCGGTTACACAAGAAGCGCTACACCACCAGCGCTAGTAAATTTGTCCCGCTGAAGCTTTAGCGTGACAATAAAACCGGACCTGCACAACATCAACATTTACAAATTAAACAACAACACAGCACAGCAAATAGTAGCACGCTGACCTATGGGCGTGAGTAAAGGAGTCGCGCTGATAAGCTCAACGCCGCAGGACCTGCCACGCTACCTCTTCAGCGTGGTCTCTGAAACAGCGCTACACGGCCGGCACAGGTTGTTGAGTTTTGTTGTATTGTTTTGCTTTGAACTTGATTTTGATGATGATCCTTTTCTCATGCTTTATTCCAAATGTCCCAAAAGTGGATTACATTAGGATAAGGTGTTATCTCATGACCACCTTGTGAGCTTTTGACAATATTTTCGGTAAATAAGCGAATTTACTCAAAATAGTAATAAATAAGCGAATTTATTACATTTTTTCAATAATATCAGTAAAAAGCGAATTTACTCCAAATAGTAATAAATAAACAAATTTATTACATTTTTTCAATATTTTCGGTAAATGAGCGAATTTACTCAAAATAGTAATAAATAAGCGAATTTATTACATTTTTTCAATAATATCAGTAAATAAGCGAATTTACTCCAAATAGTAATAAATAAGCGAATTTATTACATTTTTTCAATAATATCAGTAAATAAGCGAATTTACTCAAAATAGTAATAAATAAACGAATTTATTACATTTTTTCAATAATTTCAGTAAATAAGCGAATTTACTCAAAATAGTAATAAATAAGCGAATTTATTACATTTTTTCAATAATTTCAGTAAATAAGCGAATTTACTCAAAATAGTAATAAATAAACGAATTTATTACATTTTTTCAATAATTTCAGTAAATAAGCGAATTTACTCCAAATAGTAATAAATAACCAAATTTATTACATTTTTTCAATATTTTCGGTAAATGAGCGAATTTACTCAAAATAGTAATAAATAAGCGAATTTATTACATTTTTTCAATAATTTCAGTAGATAAGCGAATTTACTCCAAATAGTAATAAATAAACAAATTTATTACATTTTTTCAATATTTTCTGTAAATGAGTGAATTTACTCAAAATAGTAATAAATAAGCGAATTTATTACATTTTTTTTCAATAATGTCAATAAATAAGCGAATTTACTCAAAATAGTAATAAATAAGCGAAATTATTACATTTTTTCAATAATTTCAGTAAATAAGCGAATTTACTCAAAATAGTAATAAATAAGCGAAATTATTACATTTTTTCAATAATTTCAGTAAATAAGCGAATTTAGTCAAAATAGTTACAATAAGCGAATTTATTACCTTATTTCCAGTCATAAGAAAACTTATTCCAAAATACTAATACTAATTTATTTGCTAAGTGTTTTGATAAATAAGCGAATTTATTTTCGACTTCAGTTTCGAGAGCCGTTGCTCTCTAAAATTTGCTACGCCCATTGGTTAATGAGGAGCTCATGGCTCTGGATATGAAAGAAAACGATTCTAGCATACTTTGATTGTCGTCTTACTCAGACTCATCAAAGTGGGGGCTAACTGTAGACCCCTAATTTATGTCCCCTGTCCCGCGGCAAGACTCTATGATGATTAACAAACTCATCTCTATTCTCTAGAGATTGGATAATCGAGTATACTTGGGCTTAAAAATAAATCTCATCTTTATATTCACAGGACCTTTTTATCCAAATGCCTCTTTTACTATTTTAAATAAATGAATAAAATAAAAATAATAATAAAATAAAAAATAAATAATAAATAAAAAAAAAGATGTCTCAAAAACGTAGCGCGGTTAATTTAGTCACGCTGACAGCTCAGCGTGACTAAGCTAACAACGCTACACTAGTAGCGTTTTAGGGTTCCCTGCGCTACTGGGCCAGCGCGATTCGGCGTACCACGCTAGCAGCCTAGCGCGATTAGGGTTCCCACGCTGTTATAAAAACCCTCATTTCCTTCGTTTCTCAACACATTTTTTTAACTCACTTTCTTCCTCATACTTAAATAATCCGAATATTGCTTTTAACAACTTTTTTTTATTATAATTATTCATTATTTTATTTGCTATTTATTTTACTAAAAAGTGGCTACAAATTTTAATAATATCGAAACAATGATTCGAAACTCCGCCCAAATACTCGACGAAGACAATCTTCAAAGGAGAAGTGGTACGTTTCCTGAGAGCCCTAAAAATCATGTTTATGGACTTTTAAGTTGTTGTTTCACTATTTATGTACTGCTTTATCACGTTATTATTGTTAAAGGACTTAAAATTGATTGTTTGCAACGCTTAATCAAGATAATTCTTTCGGACAAATCTAATCATGTTAGGCTCCTTAAATTGATTTTAATAACGGTTTAAGTTAAATTAATTAGTTTTTTTGTGATTCACTAACAATTTAATGCTTTTTTTTTGTGAATTTTGTAATTGATATTTTTTTGTGATTCTAAATGTAATTTCTGTATGGTTAAGAGGAAACTAGTAATGGCCGCCTATGGGCTAACCCGACGCACTCCGTCATGTTAGTACCTTCGCCCCCGAGTCCAATCTTTGGTTCGCTCGACCACAACTTGGAGTCATCCCCATGGCATCGGAGAGGATTTCCGTGCAATTTAGACAAACGTCCCTTATTCGAGTCCCATTTGTATCGAATCTAAATACACGGTTTATGAGTTTAGTTCCTAAAACTCATTGGCGACTTCTTACTAGCATCGTCCGTATCTGTATATTATTATCTCACTCGAAAAAAAAGGGGCAAAAAAAACACAAAATAGCGTAGCGTGACAGACTTTGTCATGCTAACGTCGCAGCGTCACAAAGTCTGCCGCGCTGCACCTGCAGCGTGACAAGCTTTATAGCGCTGCACAGTCAGCGTGACAAACTCTGTCACGCTAGCGCGACTGAAATTCCTGCGCTCCTGTTTTTTTGCAAAATACTTCTAAAAAAGTCCATTTCACCTTTCCTTAAGCCAATTTTTTTAGGTCTAACTCGACCTATGGACGATTTGGGAAAGGTGACCAAAAAATTTGGGACCCTAAAATCCGGGGCCCCTACAGCCCAATAGGGCGATTTTAAAGGAAAGGAAACTCGTTCGATGCCGAATCCAAAATTTAAATATAATAATAATTTTATTGAGTTCAAATACTGGTAAGAAGGTTGTCAAAGGTAGGTTGAGTGCATTCTTTATTTCATATTGTTATTGCATTGTCTTTAGTAGTTATGTACTCTGCTTTGCTGACTGTTTGCTTTGTGTGCATGGCTTTGTCTTGGACTTGGCCCTACGATGACCCACTTGTGGTGAGTAGTTGTCTAGTAAAAGGAAAGCTGCAGGTATAAGTGGGCATGAGTCATTTCATGATGGGATGGAGTGAGAGCGCTTGATGTGGTTGTAGTTTTACTTTATTTCAATTGCTTGCAGAGACTAACGTTTAATTGATTGTTTGGGATTTTGAAAGACTTCTGATTAGTAACTTTGGTTTTGTTTTTTTAAAGGGCCATTAATATGGTTCCGAAGTGTAATAAATTTAAAGTTGATTTTATTTTAAAATTGTTTGAAGTTTAGTTTTAAATTGTTTTGGTTTTAAAGACTTCCGCTGTAGTACTTTGATAAATGCCTTAACCGTTATCACGGTGGCGGTAATACTTTGGTTTTTCCATATATAGTAGTTTAATAAACGTAATATCTACTAGTTTAACATGTTTTCCAAAAAAAATAGGAAGTAGGAAGTTAGGAAAAATCCAGGGCGTTACAGCTAGTGTACCTGCTGAGGTGGTATAGTTTGCTGAGGATTCTGCACATTGCTATCGTTCTTGTAGGAAAAGTATGGATGATCGTTCCAGCCCGGATTATATGTATTGGAAAATGGGTTGTTCTTGTAGGCTTGGAAGGCACACACATGCTCTACGGAGCTAGTACATGACAGGGAACTATGACCGAATGAACCACATGAATCACAGAAACGGTCAGTGCATCTCGAAAGTGCAGCCATCGCAGCTATATGTGATGGTGGAGGAGCTGTAGTACCAATCTTATTGAGCTTCTGACTTATGGCATTGACCTGTGTGGGCAAACTCTCATACTTATCATCAACTACATGTTTTCCACCCTTCTTCGTATGCTCTCTAAGGTTACCAAACTGTGATTATGAGTAGCAATTTCATCAATCAGTTCATATGCAGCATTGACCTCATGGTTCATGAATCGACCATTAGCGGCAGAATCCAACAAAGCTCTACTCTCGTTGCCCAAACTATTGTAGAATAATTGAACCAAAAACCACTTCTCAAGCCCATGATGAGGACACATTCTCAATAGCTCCTTGAACCGTTCCCAAGCATCATAAAGTGACTCATCTGTTTCCTATTTAAAATTAGTAATTTGACTCCTCAATAAAGCAGTTCTCTGTAGAGGATAGTACTTCCTCTGAAAAGCAAGAGCCAAGTCTTCCCAACAAGTAATATTAGCCATATTAAGATCACTCAACCAGGTTCTAGCTTTGTCCTTCAATGAAAATGGGAACATTCTCCTCCTGATGTAGTCCTTAGAAACATTTATTTGCTTGATAGTATCACAATATTGGAGGAAATTTTGCAAATGTAAATTCGAATCCTCCTTCAATGTTCCTAAAAATTGATTTCGTTCAACCATATTCACAAGAGCCGGTTTCTATTCAAAATTAGCAGTACCGGTATCAGGTACTGGATAACCCCCAGCCATAGACTCCGTACTAGGTAAGGAATAGTCTCCCAATGAACGGGCCGCAGGTGGCGGTCCTCTAACCTGTCCTTCTCCTTCGGCAGCCATTTCAACTTCTAAAAACCCTTCAAACAACGGGTTGAAGGTGAAAAACTGAGATAGATCAGAAACAGTTTCCTCCACAGATCGGGGAAGAAATACGGCGTCTACTACGTCTCAACCGCTTCAGAAATACTTGCTCGAGCTCAAGGAAAATGAAAATATCAGGCTCGTGGTCGTTTTGCATAAACCTGTAAACTTGAACAAAATGGAAACTCCGAGCAAAGATAAGACACTGTCCCAAAGAACCGTATAGTTCTTTGAGACTAAGAAAGATAAAAAGAAAACAGTATAAACCCGACTAACAAAATTAAAAATTGCCCACCCGGCAACGACGCCAAAATTTGATGAGGCTATCGCACACCTATCAAAAATACCCGGACAACTCTGACTAATGTATCTAGGGAAGTAGAGATAGAATCCTCAGGGAAGCAATTGAACTCTATTAGTTGTGAAAAGTTTAAACTGTGTAAAGGGCCATGGTTGAGAATTATCGATTAACTAATTGACTGCTAATTAACTACTAATTAACTACGGGAAATGACGGTGATTAAAACTAATATTTAAGGTCTAGGGTTATTCGGGTCACCAGGAACAACTAATGGATTCACTAACAAAGAACGTTCAATCTCGCAATTACTGTCAAATTAGGGCTCACTAATTCTCTCGAACTTAGACTCCCTCAAAACTCATCTAGCGGCTCTCGCTCATGCCTAGACTTATTCCGCCTATTATTCAGTGGTCTTATTGTGGTATTTTTACCTCTCGGCATCAAATTCGACAATTATCAGAAGTACAACTAAACATGCGCATAATTCAATTGTAAACAGACAAGCCAATAATAGGAATTTGACTACTAATGGTGAAATCGGAACAATCTAAGTTAATTAGCCCATTAATTCTTCAAGGTTTCCCTAACCCTAGAAAACTAACTTCTCACTCATGATCATAAAAACTAAAGCAATTATAGAAAACAAAACTAAAGGCATGATCTTAATTAATAAAGTAATCAACAATTATATAACTAGAAATAAACAAGAAATTGGGGCATAAGAGATTAAAGAAACTAAAACTAAAAACATAAACTAAAATTAAACATGAATTAAAGAGAATAGAATTAAGATTGAATTAAAACCTGAATTTGTGTTGAATTGAATGATTGAAAAGATCCACAATAATCACCTCTTTTAAGAGAAAACTAAACTAAAACTAGGGTTCTTGAATAATAGAATGCCTAAATGAAAACCTAGGGAAAAAATACATTAAGTACTAAGTCGAATTTTGGTGAAAAATGAGCCAAAAACATCTAAAATTCACTGTGCCCGGTCGGTCGGCTGTGATGCACCCGAACCGGGCACAGTGCACCTAGACTGGGCTGACTGATCAGGAAGCCTTCGGGCTTCCGGCTTCACTCGTAACTTCTAAAACTCGACTTCTATGCTTTCCTGGGGATTCTAAGTTATGTCCTAGCTTCCTTATAGCTTCTCCAAGTGGTCTAGACTCTTACTAACTTGCCAAGTGCTTGGGATACAGCGAAAACCAATACAAAAGCATCAATTCTTGCAATAAACGTCAAAGCAAGCAACAACACTAAAAGCAACCAAAGTTAGTAGAATAGGCTCAAAAGAGCCTTATTAGAGCCAAAAATCAATATGAAATGGGGGAAAATGATGAATATAAAATGAACTTATCAGCCGGTCTAATCATGGTTCTGAATTTGACAATGTCAGCGTCATAACCTACTGTAATGATCATGGTGTATCTCACAATTTCTCAACTCCCAGAACTCCACAACAAAATAGAGTGGTTGAAAGGAAAAATCGCACTCTAGAAGAAATGGCAAGAACAATGCTTCTAGAGAGTGGTCTACCTCGAAACTTTTGGATTGAAGCTGTGAGTAGTGTTTGCTATATTTTAAATAGGGTAATGTTAAGACCTTTACTAAAGAAAACAACTTATGAGCTCCTTAGGGGAAGAAAACCAAACATTTCACACTTACGCTTTTGGGTGCAAATGCTTTGTACACAACAATGGTAAATCAAGGTTGGACGAATTTGATCCTAGAAGTGATGAGGTTGTTTTCATTGGATACTCTTCACACAGCAAGGCACACAAAGTTTTCAACAAAAGAACCTTGTGTGTTGAAGAAAGTGTCCATGTTCTATTTGATGAAACTAATATGTTTAGCTAGCATGTGCAGGTTAATGATGATGATGAATTCGAAATCGGCATGCTAAAGTTTACATGAGCTAAAGAAGTAGAAGGTGCTGAACTAGACTCACCACACAACTCTCCTAGAGGGGAAGAGTCTAGTCCAGCACATAATCAAGTAGCTCATGAGGTAAGAGAAGGAAATAGTGACTCAGAGGCTCACCCACATGAATACAATGCAGTTGAGACCACTATGGAACCAGGTTCACCTGTTCAAAGCAACACCGAAACAGGGGGAACCAGTACAGGAACCAGTTCAACATTAGAAGGCACTAATTTAAACCTTGATATGAGCAAAACTTTCAAGTATAAGTCCACTCATCCCTCTGATCTTATCATTAAAGACATTAACAAAGGGGTGCAAACAAGGAACTCTACTTTACAAAACTTTTGTGCTTTCTATTCTTTTCTTTCACATGTTGAACCAACGGATTATAAGTCTGCTTTAATGGATCCAAATTTGGTTCTAGCCATGCAATATGAACTTAATCAGTTTGAGAGAAATCAAGTCTGGCAACTAGAACCTAGCTAGGAAGGAAAACATGTCTACTATTGGAACTAAATGGGTGTTCAGAAACAAACTGGATGATGCAAGTATTATAGTCAGAAACAAGGCTAGGCTAGTGGTTCAAAGGTTTAATCAACAGGATGGAATTGATTATGATGAAACCTTTGCTCCAATAGCCAGGCTTAAGGCAATCAGGATTTTAATTGCTTTTGCAGCTCATATGAACTTTAAACTCTTTTAAATGGATGTTAAAACAACCTTTCTTAATGGTTATTTGAAAGAAGATGTATATGTGGAACAACCCTCTGGATTTGAGGATAGTGACTTGCCAAATTATGTTTTTAAACTTGACAAAGCTCTTTATGGTATCAAACAAGCTCCCAGAGCTTGGTATGAGAGACTTTCCAGTTTTCTTCTAGAAAATGGATATAAGAGAGGTTCAGTTGACAAGACACTATTCTTAAAGGAAAAGGGAACTGATCTGCTAGTGGTTCAGATATATGTTGATGATATTTTGTTTGGATCTAATAATCCTGATTTGTGTAATGAGTTTGCAGATTTGATGAAGAGTAAAATTGAGATGAGTATGATGGGAGAACTTGGTTTCTTTCTAGGACTTCAAATCAAGTAAACCAAGGATGGAATTATGATTCATCAACAGAAATACCTCAAGGAGTTTCTGAAAAGATATGGCTTGCAAGACAGCAAATCCTACGAAACACCTATTCCAACTTCTACAAAATTGAGCCTTGATGAGAAGGGAAAGGATGTTGAGGGTAAGTTGTATAGAGGTATGATAGGCTCATTGCTTTACTTAACAGCCAGTAGGCTAGATATAGTGTTTTTAGTAGGGTTGTGTGCAAGATTTCAAAGCAACCCTAAAGAATCTCACCAAAAGGCTACTAAGAGAATTTTAAGATATCTCAATGGTATTGATGATTTGTGTTTGTGGTATCGAAAAGGTAGCAGTGTGAATCTTATAGGATAAAAAGATGCTGACTTTGCTGGTTTTATTGTTGTCAGAAAGAGCACTTCTGGAATGGCTCACTTCTTAGGTTCCTGCCTTATCTCATGGGGATCTAAGAAACAAAATTCTGTGGCCTTATCCACAGCAGAGTCTGAGTTCATTGCAGCTGCTTTATGTTGTGCTCAGCTCTTGTGGATAAAGTCACAACTAAATGATTTTGGTATCTGTTTCAGAAGTGTTCCCATTTTATGTGATAACACAAGTGCAATCAATATTTCGAAAAATCTTGTCCAACATTCTAAAACCAAGCATATTGAGATTAGGCATCATTTTCTAAGGGACAATGTTGAAAAAGGTAATATAGAATTGGAGTTTTGTAGATCAGAAGATCAACTAGCTGACATATTTACAAAACCTTTAAGCAGAGAAATGTTCATCAAGCTTCGTACCTTGTTGGGTATGATTAAAATTAGACAATGAGCTCTTAGGTCTTGACTTGTCCCTTTGGCTAGTCAAATGATGTCAATATGTATATATTTTTTTGTTTTTGTTTCTATTTTGCTCTTTAGGTTTCACAAAGTTCTGATGCGATGCTAAGCTGATCAATTTAGTACTCAAGTACCTTAGCATAATCTTGTAAAGAGTAAGTTGGCACAGACTAGTTGCAGACCATTAGGGAATCAGATTCCTAAGGCGGTTAGTTTAGTCAATCAGTTTATTTTCAAAATTTCAAATTTTTGGAAATAAATGTAATGACGGTTATATTTATGGCAACTTCCTTTTTTGGTTGAACAGACAAATATCTTTCATATATTTGAAGATAATCGTTTTGATTCAAATCTTTTATAAATATATGCTCTCAATCTTAATTTCCTTCTTCATTTCATTTCCTTAATCTCATATTTTTTCTTATATATTCTCTCGATCATATCTTTCTCACACAAAACCTTACTCGCCTAAATTCTTCTTCTTTCTCTCACTCACATTGTTCAAAGTTTTTCTTTTTTTATTTTTTCTCAAAGCAGAGGAAAAATTCAGTCTCATCATGTCAAAGAGAAGAAGCACACGATTGGTTGAGAAAGAAGTCAGTGAATCTCCTGAAATTGAAACGAATAAATCAAAGAAGATGGTTGAAAAAGTAATTGAGTCTGTGATAGAGGATGTGTTGGACGAGGAAATTGATGAAGAAGAAGAAGAAGTGCCTTTGATTCGAAAGAACGCCAAGCCAGAAACTTTAAAAGCTCTCACAATAAAATCTGACACACCAAAATCCACCACAAAAACTACCACCACAAAAGCTGTTACACCAAAATTAACCGCCAAAACCACCAAATCTTCTACACCAACATCCACAAAATCAACTTCTGCCAAAAGCCACCCACACCAAAATCTAAAGAATCCACACCAGTACCAGTGGAGACTTCCAAACCCAAAGAACATGAAATTATTGAAGAATCTAAACAAGAGAAAGAATTTGAGTCCGAATCATAGTCGGATGAAAAAGAAGTTGAGGAAGAAGAAGTTGAATCAGAAGAGAAGGAAGTTGAACCCAAGGAGGATGTAGTTATAGCCATGCGAGAAGAATTGAAGGAAAAGAAAGTGAGTACCAAGAAACCGTCATCAAAAGCGGTTAAGAAAGTTGAGAAGAAGGTCACTAAACCACCATCCATAAAATCCAAAACACCCACGCCTAAAACCACTCCCAAACCAGTGGAGAAATCAAAAGAACAAGGAAGTTGCTGAAGATGAAGAGGAAGTTGAGATAGCTACTGAGAAAGAGGCCACTAAGACAATAGCAAGAAAGGGTGCTCGTTTGAAAACGGTTTCCAGAAAGGGTGCTGAGGCGTCCAAGGGGAATGCTATCATGCGTGAAGCACAACCAGACCAGCCCAACACAGGGTAAAAGAGAAAGCAATTTGCTATTGTGATCTCTTCTAGTGCTAAATCCAAGAAAAGTAAGTCTACAGTCTACTACCCCTCAACCTCTATATAATCTGAAAGATATACAGATTCTAGTAGGATTTTCTGTTGCAAAACGTTGGGTTGCACAAAAATTCTTGGTTGAGGTTAAAGAGGCTTAGATTTTCAGAAAATGGTCTGCGTTGTTTGCTAAAGATCTAGATGTTTTCATGCCACTGGTCGAACAATATTATTAACACCTACATATGAAAGATGATGGGTCTTATTTATCTTTTGTTAAAGATACTCCCATTAATTTGTCTGAAAAGCAACTTGCTGAAATTCTCAAAGTTCCAACTAAGGGACTTGATGTATACTCCAGAGAGAATTGGCCTTCTGTCAAGGGAGTCACAGCAGAACAGATCCAGACCAGATTGTTTACTTGTCCACCTGACACCAAACAGGGGTACACTATTGGCCAATTAAAGGAGCCAATCATGAGGATATTACATATCATAGCCTCAAAGATTGTGTGTCCTAGAGCACAAGGCCGTATGAGTGTACGGTTGATGGATAGTGTTCTCATTTACTGCCTCATTGAACACATTCCTATTAACCTCCTTGCTACAATGTGAGGTCATATGATCTGTTGTGTGGAGAAAGCAAACCATGCTCTTCCCTATGGAGTCTGGCTGACCTTAGTATTTGGGCATTGGAAGATTCCTATGGTGGGAGATTACGGCGCCATGTCTCATCTCACCAATCAGATAATAGGTCAAAAGGGCATGACATATGCAGGTGGTGAGTTAAAGATGAAGGATGAGGGGAGGAGTGATGCTGGTCTTGTTGGGACCAATACAGAATCAGTTCAAGCAACTTATGCCTTGGTAAAGAAGCTAAGTGACCATAATCAAATCATGCAGAATATGGTCAACAACGTCACTACTTTATGTGCTGCACTTCAGGAATCCTACAGAAGAATTGAGGTTCTTCTTGATAAAGCTGGTATAACTGGAGCTGAGGATTCTGAAGACAAGCAAGAGAGATCAGAAGCTGTTGTTGATGCTGGTGATGAAGATGCTGAACTGGTCTATGAGAAGAATGAAGAAGAGGATGATGAGGAACATGATGCAAGTGCTTCAGAGGAAGAGGAGGATGATGAGACTGAAAATGACTCTGGAGCTGATTGATTTCCTTTATTTCTTCTTATCTTCTCTTATTGCTACTAACCCCTCCTACTTATTGAACTCTTATTCTTGTTTCCCCTTTCCCATTTTCAAATACATTGTTATTATGTAATTTGGTTTAATGCTGGTTTGTAATAACTATTCAGGACAAGTAGATTTGGTACTTTGACAAGAACAATGGTAAAATCAGCATCTCTAGAATGTTGTTAGAGCTACCTATATTAGCTGAACTTAATATAATTAATAGTTTAACTTCTGATTGTGTTTAGTTGTTTGTTTGCAAGCTTTTATGCATTAACTATTTTGATGATTCCAAAAGGGGGAAGCAGGTGTGAAGTTCTGATCACTTATACCTATCTCAGGGGGAAGCAGGTCAAATGAATGTTACTAATTTGTGTGTGTTGCAGCAACTAGAAACAAGATTGTAAGTCTTGCTAGTGTTGACAGACCTGCACGGTCTGGAATTAAGTGTATTCAAAGCATTTTACTTCTTATCATCCCAACGGCTTGTTTGCTTAGAAACAAGTCTGATGAACTTATTGATGTTCTTATTGAGAATACATGTTTAAGTCTAAGAGCTCTAAGTCTAATTAGTATTTGCCCTGGGTAATTAGAATCTCTTTCTTAAAATGTTGTCAGTTAGTTGTGAAATGGTGTGCATGTAAATGATGCTTAATCTGCAGGAACAGTACGAGACCAGTCCTTTGAATTCTAAGGAATTCAAAACTTTTGAAAAGTTCCAAATATTAAATGATATTATTTGCAGGGTCATGGTTTGTCATCATCGAAAAGGGGAAATTTGTTGAGTTTCTAGCTTATGTTTTGAATGATGACAAACTACATAGAACTATTATATTGTAGGCAAGTTTCTGTTTACATGTGCAGGTACTAAAGAAACAAGTTCAATGGATGACAAGATGAAGCTCATGAAGCCAAGTCTTGAAGTTTGCATGAAGACCAAGCTCATAGAGTCATACTCTTAAGTCTTAGATGCAATGTAAGTGGTATGAAGGTCTATAGATGCACTATAAAGGTTGAGATTATAGAGATGAACTAATTGTGGATGACAAGAAACTTAAGTTACTTGTCATACATAATTATAAGTAAACTTGGTTGACTGGAACAATCTGGGAACAATGCAGAACCAGTCCTCTCGAGTTTACTTCTTACATTCATATTTTAGGAAAGTTTCTTTCCGCGCAAAATTGTTTTCAAAAAATTATGTGGATGCTTGGTTTGTTATGCAAGGTAGATATTCTTAAATATGGCAAGTGTGTTATATGATATTGTACTGATTTATTTGATTTCAAATAAAATCAGTGAGAATATTTTCCGTGGAATTATTTCCATAATTCTAAGGATAATATTCTGTTACAATATTACATAACATACTAGCCAAAGGCTTATTTAAGAAGAACTGTCAGCATACAACCAAGATACTTTTGCACGAACAAAAATTGAAGAACATGACACTACAACACAAATGACATTAAGTAACACCCTAAAAGTGTTACATAAAGGCTAAAAAGTGTTTCTTTAGACAATAGGTAACACTTTACAAGTGAAACATCTACTCGTGATACCTATACTCAAGTGTAACACTTTTTAAAGCTAATGGTATCACTTTTAAAAGTGTGACCACAAGCACTTTTGTAACACTTTAAAATTTTACTGTTACATTTTCAAAGTGTTACTATAAACATTATAAGTAACATCTTTTTTCCTTTTAGTATCATATCCATTTAGCAATAGTAACACTTTTGTATATTTATAATTTAATATAATACCGAACCAGTACTACAATATATAACACTTTGTCTTTGATTTTTAAAACTAACAAAAATAATTTAGAAAAATAATATCAATGACAATAATATTGATATTTATAATTCACATTTAATTTTAAATATAAAATAAAAAATTATGAATCATATACATCTCGATTGTTCAAAGAATACATTAATATTAACGTTAAATAACATATGAATAAAACAATTACTGTATTTTTCAAATATGTATAAACAAATGATTGAATTGAAATTTATTCATCTAAACTTGTTTAAAATGAATCCTAAATCTTCAATGATCCTTATTTTGTTCTTCATCTTGAATCTCACTGCCTATATGTGTATTTGTTCACTGTAGCTCTGTGATGCTTTACTCAAATGAATGGTCATTTTCTTGATCTTCAATTTCGTGTTCCTGTAAGAAGTAACAAAAATTAATTAGCAAAAATAAAATTAATAATTTACCATGGCATGAAAAATACTACTTTTAGCTCAAACTCAACAACTATATCATGTCAAATCACAGAGAACAATACAAGGTCAATACATACCAAATAGTTACATATGCTAATCACAATGTGGCATATCAAATATTATGATGATCATTCATAATTTTAAAAAAATTTCACAATTACATCTACCTGATACCTCATTCGAGACAATTAAAACCTCTATACAAGTAATAGAAAAAACTGAAAGCAAAAAAATCAACTTACAATAGGGATCAATAATAGATTTCCATCAATAAACAACTCATTTTAGGATTTGCTTGACTACTTTCTGAACAAACCAGGATATTTACAATTTATAGCAAGCAAGACTAGCTAACTAATAACAAATCATTTATAATTGAAGTACAAGCACAATAAGAACCGAAAGCAAGTATGAATTAAGAATAACAACCTTGACACAAAGCAAATTTAAGCACAAGCACAATATGACACCAGCAAAGAAATCAAATTTATTATCCTAAAGCAATCAAATTCTACTTTCAAGTTCTTTTATTCAACTTCCTACTGGACTCTTCGGAATCAAATGATACAACTTTGATAAAAATAAATAATGCTGGACAATTAGGCATCTTCAATAATGGTTTTTTTTGTTGACATAGGGAGATGCTTTCCTAAAATTTGTTAATATGGGTTCCATTCTTCCATTGTATTCACTCACCTATAAACTCAAAAGGAAAAGGATAAAGGAACTTGAAAAGACCTGAGACAAACATACTATACAAAAAAAAAAAAAAAAAAAAAAAAAAAAAAAAAAAAAAAAAAAAAAAAAAAAAAAAAAAAAAAAAAAAAAAAAAATAAAAAAAAAAAAAAAAAAAAAAAAAAAAAAAA
This sequence comes from Suaeda aralocaspica, assembly GCA_016808085.1. Taxonomy (NCBI): domain Eukaryota; kingdom Viridiplantae; phylum Streptophyta; class Magnoliopsida; order Caryophyllales; family Amaranthaceae; genus Suaeda; species Suaeda aralocaspica. The sequence continues at coordinate 93,463 of PYUH01000801.1, forward strand.
AAAAGAAAGAAAGAAAGAAAGAAAGACAATGATAGATGAGATGTAAATTAGTGTTCATACAGAAGCATCAGTAATTTAGTAGACTATAGTTTAAAAGTCTTATGGTTAACAAGTGCACACCAACTTACAATGTAGTGTTGGAAACTATCTTCAGATAATGAGTTCTCTAAACCATGTAAGATAGGTACTATAATAACACAATTATTGGGATCAAACATTCAGATAGACTTAATATTTTTTACTAGACTACGAGGAAACTCTATGCTTTAGGTAAATGAGAACCTTTTATCATTTTTTAGGAAAATAATAATACTAAAACACCAATAAAAAAAAATAATTATTTAGCTTTTAAACTACCCTTTAGAATGACATTGAATTATAGAACAACCAAAAAATCAGCAGCAAAAAGGCACCAAAAAGGAGCACTAAGGCAGCCAAGAATAATGGATTAAATCAGTCTCAAATCAGCCATCAAAGCTGCACCAAATCAGCCCCTAAAGCTACACCAGATTACTCCCAAAGCCCCAAAAAATCAGACCCTAAACTTGTTTTTTAAATCAGACTTGAAACCACACTATACAAGCCATAATACTTCAGTAAATAGTCCACTAAATCCTAAAAAAATCATCCCAAAAATTGTAAATGTTGTCTCAGGTATGGTCTAAGAAGAAAACCCCAAAAAAATCAAAGTAGCCCAACAACTACCACAAACGAATGATAAAACTGCAACAGATCAGCCATCAACACTGCATCAAATCTGCCACTAAAATTACACCAAAATTGTCCCAAATATGGTATGTTATGGACATCCCCATATCACCCTAAATTAGCAACCAAATCAGTCATAGAATAGCTAGCAAAATGCGCCATATAAGCCCTAAAATAGTCCCATATAAGGCAAAATATAAACATCTTTAAAACAACCAAAATTTCGAAGTTCAACAAGACTTGTATACATATGAAATTAATAAAAATTAATAAGAAATTATGAGTGCTTAAGAGTCGTATTCATCCAAGATAATATCAAAAACATATTCAACTACAACACATGTATAACAATTAAACAAATAATCAGAATTTAAGAATCATGCTCAACAAATATTAAGATCAAACGATATGTAAATGCACCTCAATAGAATGTATAACAATTGAACAAATAATCAGAATTTAAGTATCATATTCAACAAAAATTAACATCGAACAATATATAACTAAAAATGTATCTCAATAAAATGGTCTTTAGAATAGTGAATTTAGAGTGGCATAAATTAGGATACGTACACGCCTACATACATGGCTTATGAGAAACCTAAAAAAAACTTACCAATTAATCAACTTTGAATTGAAAATCATCATGTAAATTAAGTGAACATACTTGGAAGATGAATTATAAAGAAGTGACGTGTATAATCTGCAATGAAGTACGAGCTTCACAAAATCTGAAAAATTGGGAATTCGGGAAAAAAATATGTTATACAAAAGAAAATTTATGATGAATTCGAGCGAATATACATTGGATTGGACAAAAATCTGATAAATTTTGTCCAAAATCAAATCAACTTTGTGAAATACACCATTAGCCTCCGTCACCCTTAGCCATTGACAATGAAAGAGACGATCCCCGCCCCTGCCATTGCAAGTGCAAGGCTTTAAATGAAATTAAGTTCATAATTGTACTCCAAAATAACCCAAATATCGAATTTAGTCAAATACGAGAAAATTAAGTAAAATCACCATCTACATAAAAAGCAACACGGAGAATATTAGCAATATATGTATATAAACACAGATCCCAGTCATCAAACATTAAAATCGAAACACAAATTAGATTTCATTAACCTTTAAAAGTATTCAGAAAAAATAAATAAATAAATTGAAACCCTGACCTTAATTTTTCGAAAATGAACTGAAATTGAACCCCAAAATCACCATTTTGTTGCCTCGATGGAAGTTTGACAAATAAGAGAATGGGAGGAGACGAAGGTTGTACGAGAGACTCGTGAGAGGGGATAGCACTATAGATGCCTTGTAGGACTCTAGGAGGAAGAACAAAGAAAATTAGGAGAGACGAATTAATTAGTAGGGAGGCGAAGAAATAAAGAGGAGTGAAGAATTTGAGAGCCTGAACATATGTGGCTTCCTAAATGAGTTCCTTGTATGGTGCTTATATGGACCAATAAAGCGTGAGGACTGTTCTTTCAACAGTGCCTCCCTGAGACACTTTTAAATAGTAAGAGATNTGAATTTAGAGTGGCATAAATTAGGATACGTACACGCCTACATACATGGCTTATGAGAAACCTAAAAAAAACTTACCAATTAATCAACTTTGAATTGAAAATCATCATGTAAATTAAGTGAACATACTTGGAAGATGAATTATAAAGAAGTGACGTGTATAATCTGCAATGAAGTACGAGCTTCACAAAATCTGAAAAATTGGGAATTCGGGAAAAAAATATGTTATACAAAAGAAAATTTATGATGAATTCGAGCGAATATACATTGGATTGGACAAAAATCTGATAAATTTTGTCCAAAATCAAATCAACTTTGTGAAATACACCATTAGCCTCCGTCACCCTTAGCCATTGACAATGAAAGAGACGATCCCCGCCCCTGCCATTGCAAGTGCAAGGCTTTAAATGAAATTAAGTTCATAATTGTACTCCAAAATAACCCAAATATCGAATTTAGTCAAATACGAGAAAATTAAGTAAAATCACCATCTACATAAAAAGCAACACGGAGAATATTAGCAATATATGTATATAAACACAGATCCCAGTCATCAAACATTAAAATCGAAACACAAATTAGATTTCATTAACCTTTAAAAGTATTCAGAAAAAATAAATAAATAAATTGAAACCCTGACCTTAATTTTTCGAAAATGAACTGAAATTGAACCCCAAAATCACCATTTTGTTGCCTCGATGGAAGTTTGACAAATAAGAGAATGGGAGGAGACGAAGGTTGTACGAGAGACTCGTGAGAGGGGATAGCACTATAGATGCCTTGTAGGACTCTAGGAGGAAGAACAAAGAAAATTAGGAGAGACGAATTAATTAGTAGGGAGGCGAAGAAATAAAGAGGAGTGAAGAATTTGAGAGCCTGAACATATGTAGCTTCCTAAATGAGTTCCTTGTATGGTGCTTATATGGACCAATAAAGCGTGAGGACTGTTCTTTCAACAGTGCCTCCCTGAGACACTTTTAAATAGTAAGAGATAAGAGATATTAGGTTACCCCTTTAAGCATTCACTAATAAAAATAAGATAACATTCTATTTAAAGTTTGACTTCATATACTCTTTATGTTATAGTATTATACTATGATACCATAATCATCAACGTGCTAAAATCCTTTTTTTATTTAATATAAGAATGCCCAGATCATAGCTAGATAGATGGATAGGTATTTATATTTGAATCTAGAAAAAGTTTATAAGGGTAAGATGGTTGAATCCATACCAAAATATCTTAATGAGTAATCAACTAGAAAAGTGGTGGGATATGGTTAAAACAAGATATTTTATCATGAAATAACAAATTCTTTGGAGAGACATACATGCTATAGAGGCTATCGATATTGATTCGACCTACATCTCCCTGCTTCAGTCTAGCTCTACTCATCATCAATTATAGCCTGCACCTCAAAAATGAGACAAAATATTGCCTATTAGCTTGCTCCACAAGTCCACAGCCATTTGCTCAAAGGTATGTTAAACTCAAGTCCGATTCAAACTTGCACACATCTATCTATACTACAATAGATCATCAATCCATTTCTCCTTGCAGACTTACACCTGTGACAATTTGCATAACTTGTAGTTATGATCATAGTGCAACATCATATGCTTTGGATCTTGTGTAAAGTGTTGATGAAACCAAACTCTCAAAACCAACCAATTGTCAATTCAAACCTTTAATTACAGAACACAACCAACATGGCTAAAACACAAATTGAATTGCCTTAATTGTCATTGAAGCATTTGCTTCTTAGCATTCCTTAAAACTCATAATGAATATGATATCATGATCTTATCCTACAGAGCCATGGACTATATTAATTCATACAAATTGAGTAATCAAAGAATTGAAAAAGTGCATTACCATACCGCATCATCATTATCAACACCTATTAGAAGTCTCGTCAAAGTTGAGCTTTGCTATCTACGAATTACATGAAACCAAATTATATCAATAACCATCGAGTTCAATTCAAATTAATTAAGGTAAGTGAAATCAGCTTCAATTGATAACACATTCATACGTAAATAAATAGTACTCTGTAACATATGGTTTGATTATTAAATCAAAATCAGCTTCAAATGAAAGAAGCAAAAGCTTAATTAATCATTACAACCATAGTGCCATGTTCACCTTCCAATTCAAAAGATCTCCTTTTCACTCGAATATGCGACTGAACAACTTAATATAACACAAAATATAGAACTAGAAGATTTAAAGAATAACAAAAAAAAAAATTAATAATAAATCTAATACGATATCAAGAATTTCACATGTTTAGGAATTGAACAACTACAAAACTATAGCAGTAGTAGCAAAAAAAATAGGAAAAATTTATGGGAATAATTCCACCTTTGGTCTTTTCGCTCATTTTAATCCCACCTTTCATTTATCTAGTTTTAATCCCACCTTTGTATCATGTCTTCTCACTTTGGTCCCTCACCTATAGCAACCTACTACAAACCTGTTGAAGTAAATAGTTGCACACGTGTGTTATTTTGATTGGTTCCAATTTAATTAATTGTAAAAAAAAAAAAGTAAGTTTATTAATAAAAAGATTAATTCCTTCCTCCTGTACAGCCATTGCCACCACTACTCATGCCAGGCTACCACTACCACCTTCGCTAAAGCTGTCGCAAGTCCCAACCGTTGTCATTACCACCACCAAAGCAAGTTACCACTATCACAAATTCATAATCGACCCAAAACCGCCATTACTTGTTTACTACCAATATGACAAACCTTTAATGACAATCACCCACACATCACTAATTCTACTACCACCACCACCATCCGAAATAATAGATCAATAATATAAACCACCCACTACCACCATTTCCATCACCATCAACACGGACTGGAATCAAAATAAAAAAAAAAAATCTCAAATTATAAATTAAATCAAAACTAAACACGAATGAAGCTAGAGACCTCTTAATTCAAAGGAAATTGGAAGGAGTCAAAATCGAAAATTACCCACCCAAAATCAATGGAGCAAAGTTGGAAATTTGAAGATGGTACGTGGTAGCCTAATAGTCTAAGTCAATGGTTAAAAAGGTTGTGGATGGGCTTGTAAATGTGGCTATATAACAAGATAAAGAAAAAAAAAGTGATAACTTGGATGATTTATTTTGATATGATGGGATTAGAAACACGATGCTAATATGCTATGTGTCTGTATTAGTCGAATGAGATTCAATTTGAGAAGAAGAGTAATTTGGGTGTGGGAGGAGAAAGAAATGGCTGAGTACTAAGAAGAAGGAGAAGAAGGTCAAAACATGCAATGAATTGATTTTTTTTTTGTAATAGTTTCATCAGAAATTAAAAGGAAAAAGAAAAAACTCTCATTATATTATAAAAGAAAAAAGAAATTAAATCAAATTGATTTTACGACCTAAATAACCGGTTACCAGTTAAGTAGACCAATATAAGAAGAGCTAACTAAAAAGTGGGATTAAAACAAGATAAACGAAAGGTGGTATTAAAATGAGCGAAACGGCCAAAGATGTGATTCCCATAAATTTTTCCAAAAAAATATTCAATCAAAAATTGAAATAAACAAGAAGAACATGCATAAATATTAACCAAAATTATCGGCAAACTAATAAAAAAATTGCGAACTAATTAACCAAAATACAAGCCTGCAAAATTTTCTCGGTAATCCTTCAAATTACAGGCAGTTTTTCAACGGAAGTTCTTCGATTGAGGTTCTTAAATGGCGGTTGTTCAATATCATAAGAGTTTGTTATTGAAATTATACAAAAAATGAATCAATAACAATTTAAAGAACAAGTTAGTGAAATTACCGACAACTATGCGACTGAATTGAAGCAAATAGGGAGACTAATTTGGCAAAAAAAAAAGGAGACTTCTCAAATTGGCTACTGAAGCACAAATGGTGAACAAAATCAGATTTGCTGTCAATAGCTTTCTGTTGGAGCAATGTAGAGGGAATGAAACAGCGAGGGTTTTACATATCGAGGAATGGTGCGAAAAAACGAGAATGGCTACTAATCCTACTATACTGTTCTATTTGCGGTGGTTTGTGTACTTTTTATTTTATTAAAAGAGTTTGTTTTCTGGGACGCCACACGCTCAATTGACGGTGTGGACATGTTCAATAAATCATTAGTCTATTACAACATTTAGCTTTTATTTCTTTGCTTGAACAATAATTCTTATCAAATCACAATTAAAGAAGGAAAATAATAACAATATTTTTTTTTTCAAATGTA
>PYUH01000801.1:137084-198402 GCA_016808085.1 Suaeda aralocaspica
TTTTTTTTTCATTTTTTGTCTTTTTATTTAAGAATGTATAATTATTGATTTTTTTGAATTTGTTTTCTTTCTTTTTTTGTCATTTTACTTGTGAATTTATAATTTCTTTTTCCTTTCCACTTTTTGTCATTTTATTTATTAATGTATAATTAATTATTTTTTTCCTTCCACTTTATTTATAAAGCCAACAAATCAATGTAAAGTTATTATTTTTTTTTAAATAAAGATATTTTTTATATTATAATTAATATAGAGCATTTTATAAGCTTTGTATGACTTATACACATGTTCATACATAGTTTTTTTTTATGGTATTATAATACGAATTCAATATAAGAGAAAATATATTATATAAGCATAACTTAGCAAGTAAAACACGGGTTTTCAATTGCAAAATATTTATGTCATTACATCATAAAGGAAGTTCAAAATAATCCAAAATTTACTCCTAGAAATTACTTACTAATATTAACAAAAACAACCACTAGTACTACTACATCATCATCTCCTCAATTAGATTAATCAACAATAAAAAAGTGCACAAAATCTATTACAATAGAACTCAAAACTCCTAGTTATCCTCCTCAAGCATCATATCAACCAAGTAGGCCTTTCTTTCCTCCGAGGGGCAACCAAAAAGCTCACGAATTCTTGATTGCTTTGCATTTAAGAATCTATATGCTTTGCGACGACCACTTGAATCAAGATCTATCCTAGTCAGCTCGTCAAACACTTCTTGTGGTGAGTAGACTTGTGCACGATCTCGCTCGACAATGATATTACCCTCTCGTAGAGCTTGAGCCACATTGTGTAAACCTTCTTTTATAGAAGATACCTCGTCGATGAACATTTCTCCAACTTTTCTTTTCTTCCCTTTTGTGACGTTTAATGAATCACTGGAATCAGTTGGTTGCGGATGCTCTTCGGTACTCTCATCTACCTTGTCCGTACTTGATTCACCAATACACTTGAGTTTCTTTTCTTTAGCGGTAGCAGCAAGGTCACCAGTTGCTCTATCCTCTGAATACAACTTTGAAAGTAAATCGTAGTGATGGAAACATGATTTTTTCCACTTAGCAGCCTCTGGTTTTTTCTGAAAAAAGCAAAATACAATCTCAGAAAACAACATCTTCAAAACAACAACATCATAGAAGCAATACTAGGCCAACAATCGAAGAAGTGGCAACTAAACTAAAAAAATATCAGACTGAATTATTATCATAAATCCGAAATTAACATTATCTTCCTAGAATATGAATGTGTGTTGATCATAAGTTGTAACTATGTAAGTAGGTAACAACATATAGTCATATACAGTATAAAAGAAGGTGACTGACGGCCAGGAATACACGTGCGCTGCTACTCTGAAACTCTGAACAATAAATACCCAATAGCCTGAACAAATGTACATCAGATTAGTAAATAACTGAAGTTGTAAAACTGTGTTTTCAGACAATTTTATGACCCTACTTGTTTGCCATTTAGAAGGCATCTCTAACTTCGAGTGAAATTAATTTTATTACTGAAGCAATACTAGGCCAACATCACAATAATTCATTGAGCAATGGCAAAAACTCAATTATGAATATATATCAGACTGAATTTTATCATCTATAAAATCTGTTTGGGTGGAAGAATGGATCCAAAACTAAAATTAAGCTAACATACCTCAATTAGATTGTTCCAAACTTCTTCCTCATTCTCAAACATTTTTGTTTCTTCATTCCAACCCCATCCACTTGCATTGAATAGGTCATGGACTTCACTGAAATTAGCTTTTATCGTCTTAAGGCGATTCTTCAAATTGTCTTTGGTTAATGGGTGACCAAACTTTTCAGTGCATACTTTTAACACATTCTCATATGCCTTAGAAGTAAAGGTGCCATCTACTCGGTTTCCACATATCTCCTCAACGATCAAGGCTTCTAAGAACACCTTGTCCATTTGTGTAGTCCACCTGAGTGAATTGGATGGCTTTGCATCTAAGCCTTTTTCTCCCCATCTACGTAACAATAAACTTCATTATTATAAGCACAAGTATAAGCACAAGCATTGTAAAGCAAAAAACCGTGATAGTCAAACGCAAATTTATCAACTACAATACTTCTTAGTAGGCATTAAAATAAGAAGAAATACAACGTACTCACATTGCATTAAAGTACATAATCATCCTACATTTGGGAGGCAATACTATCTCGTATTTTATACCCTTCCTTAGAATCTTCTTCTCTAGAAACCGTGTCACACCCCTCATCGTCGGCCTCTAATAACTCATTATCCACCTCAGCAATGAGGCTTTGATCGGTATCAACTCCCATAAGAAAATTGTGTAGTATGCAACAAGCAATAATTATATCAGTCTGAGTTCTAATAGAATATTGGGGCTCATTAGCTCCTCCAATAATTCCAAAGCGTCTTTTTAGAACCCCAAATGCTCTCTCAATCGCATTTCGTAAAGAGGCATACCGATGGTTGAAGAGTTCTTGAGAGTTTTCAGGACCTCAAGCTGAGTATTCCTTGAGATGATATCTTACACCTCTATAAGGTATAATGAGAGAAGTCTGTAACATATATCCAGCATCATCAAAGTAATACTTGCCTTGAGGAATCACCAGTTTGTCCTTTCTAGTTAAAGCATTCTTAAAAACTCTTGAATCTGATGCCGAGCCCTCCCAACCTACTAATACATAACTGAACTTGAGATCGAATGAACATGCAGCTAGAACATTTTGAGAAGGAAAAGATTTTCACCCACGATATTTACAGGCATTAGCACTAGCAACCTTAACCCTTATATGTGTCCCATCAATTGCACCAATACTATCCTTGAAATAGGGGAAAAATCGAATATCACTCAAAATTTCTAGAGAAACTTCCTCCAAACCACTAGGTTGCTTAAGAAACTTATCCTCCATTGATATGATGGCTTTCAAAACTCGATGAAAATGTCGACTTATAGTTTCACCAAAACGCTTAAAAAAGGTGCTTAAAGTACAATTTCTAGCGTTATGTCCTAAAATATAAAGACATTTTGCCACTTGTTCCTCCACAGACGACCTTCGTGTATCCGACAAATATCCACCATCCCTCAAAAGTTTACAAAAAATAACAAAAGTTTCAGGACTCATACGCAATAAACTTCAACAAGCTCTAGGTGCTTTCAAATCATTCATAAGCTCATTGCGTCTCCTCTCCCTCATGATATAGTCTTCTAAACTACTTTCATGAGTCAATCTTCTCAACCTAAATTGTTGATATGATCTAATCAAACACATAGCATGCACAACATAGCTACACTACAAGAAAACGGGAAAATAGCGACGGATTTTTGTGACGGAAATAAATTCCGTCGCAAACTTGCGATGGAAGTCCACTTGTTTGCGACGGAAATAGCCGTCGCAAAAAAGTGACAAACCAAATCAGATGAGCAAATTTTTTTTTACGACGGAATTATATGTTTGCAACGGAATAATCCGTCGCAAATTTCCTCGCAAAAAATGACAAACACTTATGTTATTTTGTCGCCTAAAAATTAAACCCTTCTCACTTCTCCCTTCTCAAACCGTCGTTCTCCTTCTCATTTATCCCTTCTCACTTCTCCTTCTTCGCCACCCAAAAACCCTTCTCCTACTTCTTCTTCTTCTCCACTGTTTCTCCTCCCTTCCGGCAAGGACCGCGACTCTGCTCCTTCCCTTCTTCCAGCGGTCTATTCAGGTGTTTCCGGCGGTCAATCGAAACTCCGACTCACCGTCCTCCGGATCTCTTCAACCAATCGTAGCTTCCTCCATTTTCGCAAGTTTACTTCTTCATTTTACTCGAATTCTCAATTTTTTTAATTTATTTCAATTAATTTTGCATTTACTTTTTTTTAATTTATAAATATACTTGAATTGCAATTTAATCCTTCATTTTAACTTTAATTAATGTTTATGCAATCAAGTAGTTTGAAATTCGCAATCTAATTCGAATTTGAAGTCTTTTTTTTCCAGTTATTTTATGTTGTGGGCTGATAATTTGAAATGGGTTTATGTCTGTTTTCCTTTTTGTGGTGATAATGTTTATGCAAACAAAATTATTGTTTTATAGGACTATTGTGTTATTTTTACTGCATGTATTAAGTGATAAAATAGGAATTTTGTCTTTGTTTCTAGCAATAATTGAAATTCCTTTTCTTAAAGACATATTTTTGTTGATTATTGGCTGATGATTTTGTTGATAATTGTGAGCACATTCATTCAACAATTGAATTTTTGATTGGATTTAGCTATGCTATCTTTTGTAATTGTATGCTTTACTTGGAAATAGGAATGTACAGAAAGATTGTTGTGAGCTATGTGAAGTTGTAGAGAAAACAGAAAACAAAACAAAAATTTAAAATGCAAGTGATTAATTTGAGTTTGAGTTTGTTTGCTGAGAATAAGGGGGGTTTTGTAAAAGAACGAAGAGGGGGTGTTTGGTGAGTTGATTAAGAGACAAAGAAGGAGAAGAATTGTTGAAAGCAGAAGTTGAGGAGGTTGATCATTACAACATGGGACCCATGTCTTTGTTGTTCTACGTTACCTCGATTTTTATTTGTTCAAAATTAAAAATATATCTACAATAATGCTAATGTAGAAGAACATCTTACATCTACCCAATATTTCCAAATCTTCTTATTAATTAAGGCTGTTTATGTTTATAATGGTTGAGTTAATTTGTTTTTTTAAGATATGATTTTAGGCCAAACAAAAGATTTTATCTTTCATCTTTTTCACCCTCACACAAAATCGTATTATGTTCCCTTTTATCTAGGAATTCAGTTGCTTTTGTTAAATTTGACCAATGATTATGAGGTGTGATGCAACAAAGATCATTTGAGACGGTGATTGCTATATTTTGCTTTGAATCGTTCATGATGGGTGCGGTAATATCATGTGTTTGCAGTGAGAATGTGGATTTGTTTTTGTAATATGCGTTGCTTCAGCAGGTCGATGTATATTGTGCTCATCTATGATCAAGGACCAATTAGTATCTTATAGTCTAAGACTGCTAGTATTGAAGTGAGAAACGACTTAAAGTGAGATTAGGGAGAAGCTTTTGTCTGTATTTTGGAGGGAAATTGGGCGAGTCTTGAACTCATTACTCATTGTTGTAATGGAGCTTTAATTTTCAAGGAACATTTAGGGGATTCATAATTAACAAATTACTGATGTACTAATTGGAAGGGCTAAGCTTATATCTTCAAAGATCATTAGCATGAATTGCATCTACAATGTAGCATCCTCCTGCTTTTTTAATGCTGATAATGTTGAATTAAGTGCTTGTTTTGGGGGGCTTTCATGAAACCAAATACTTGATTGTGGGGTAAAGTGTCTCATTACGGGCTTAGTTAAGGTAAGAAGTAGCTTGCTTCATTGCATGCTTTCTTAATATGGTGTTTGTGCATCTTTTAGTCTCATGTATGTTCCTTTTTGGAGTGGTGACTGAATGAAGTCATGTTTGCTTATCAATTGCAGGTGTCCTTGTTTCTTTTCTGAGAATCTTTACAAAAGCCGTATATCCACAAGATATCCATGGTTTAAGGAACAGTGCTATCCTATACTTTATTGTTGGGGTTGTAATTATGATCGTTTGTCTTGTCTTTTATAATGTGGCTCATAGACTTCCTGTTATCAAGTACTACGTGAGCTCAAGCAACAGGCTGTAAACGAGGCAAAAGAGGAGAAGGGCTCTTTATCTGGCCCTGTTTGGGAAATTATGGGAAGAATAAAATGGCATGGGATTGGGATTGTGGTCTTATATGTTGTGACTCTATCTATATTTTCGGGTTTCATTACTGAAGATGTTCATTCAGTATTACTTGGGGATTGGTATGGAATTCTCCTAATCATGAGCTACAATGTATTTGATTTAGTGGGGAAGTGTTTGACTTCCATCTATCTTGTTGAAAATGAAACTGCTGCTGTCACAACATAGTATTTGTTATAGTATTTGTAATAATTTATTGTTGTTATTCATCAATTTAATATAGTATTTGTTATAATAATTTTAATTTTTGGTTATTAGTATTATTATTTCATTACAATTGTGATTTTATTTCTTTTTTCTTTTCAAAAATCGCTATTAGTATCGTTTTTTAAAAACAAACGGTACTAATAGCTATTTTTTTATATTTAAAAAAACAGTATTAGTATCGTTTTTGTAAAAAAACGATATTAATAGACTGTCTATTTGTATCGTTTTTGTAAAACGATACAAATAGGTCATAAAAACGATACTAATAAGCTATTTTTCTACTAGTGTTTCCGTTGCAAATTTGCGAGGGAATTTTCCGTCGCAAACTCCAACAGTTCCGTCGCAAGTTTGGAAATTTGCGACAAAAATTTCAGTGACGGACGTTTTGCGACGGATGTCCGTCGCAAATGGGATTTTGCAACGGAATGTGCTAAGTTTGCGACGGAATTTGTCCATCGTAAAATAGCTTTTTATCTTGTAGTGGTAACCACTTGAATAATGGCTTTACGACGTTTCCTTTCCCATATAGTGTCCACATTGTGGTCATTTTCCACTTCACATCCCTCTCCATCAATAATGTCAATCATAGTATCCTCTATACCATCCGCCATTTCTAATACCAATATATTAATGTCATTAATAAACATAAAGACTTAAACAAATTTTAGGAAACAAAGTCACTAGAATATGTATTCAAACAAGAAGCATATAATGAAATAGTGCTATAAGAAGCATAACAGTAGCAATTAGGCCTATTTTTATGTAGTTAGATCATAACTCACACTATTTCAAAATAAAGAGGGCAAATTACATTTCATAAATTATTCCAAACATCAACTATCTTCCAAAAGATAGGTGACATTAAGCATATAAATCAGTAATCAATCATATAAATCAGTAAGTAATTTCCAATAACCATATAAATCAGTATTCAAATCAGTAGCATATTGTTAAATTGTTATCATCAAATTGCTAGGAGTAAAACATTAATCAGTAATCCAAATTTATAATAAAATCTGCTGCCACTATGTCAGATAAACTTTAGCATCAGTCCTCAACAACCAGTAGTTCAAGTTTCAACAATTACCACCCCCCTCTCAAGCCTACCATAAGTGTGAAACTATCCAAGATTATGACAACTTAAAAGGCAAAAGGGAAGGAGATCGAAACACCCAAATGAATAGACTGTGGTGAAAATCTGCTAACAAAAGCCCTGATTTTGCCGCAAAATTGTATCATTATATTCGTCAATTTCATCTCTCTTGAACAGAATTCAAAAAATGCAATTGATGTAAACTAACCACACTTTTGCTAATCAAATAATCAGTAATAACGTACTCCACTATTCAATTGATGTAAACATTAATATAATCAGTATTGACATTTCTTCAATTTGATGATGAATTGTAATACACTAAAACCCAAATCACTTTCCCCAAAGTCAAACTTGAATATAGTGACAAATGAAACTCAAATAATAACAATAACAAAAGTTTATAAATCTTCAAATAATATCAAAGTTTATAAATCTGATAAATGAAACTCAAATAATAACAAAAATTTAATAAATTTGCAAATAATAACAAGTTATAAATCTGACAAATGAAACTCAAATGATAACAAAGGTTTATAAATCTGCAAATATCCTTCATTTCATTTCATATAACCATTCAATTTCGCAATTACATAAACGAAATCGATTTAAATCTTCTCAAGTAAATCGCTAACCACGCAAATTAAAGAACTAATAGTAAATTAAGTAACAGAAATCCAATGAATAGATCGAAAGTATACCTTAATTGATGTAAAACTTAGCGAATTAAAATTGAATTTGAAGAAGTTCACGAATTTGGGGAAAAATTAGGGTTTGAATTTAGGGAAAATTTGGATGAGAGATGAGAAGAGAGAAAGATAAAATTTCGACATTCAGAAAAAATGGGGAGGAGAGAGAAAATGGTGAGTAAAAAATATTTTAAATATAGGGGCAAAATTGACTTTTCACAAGTGATGATAAAAAATCAGATTATTTTCCTTCCTAATCTTCTCAATTATGAGAAGATTTGTTGTTTAAAACAGAAGGAAGATAAAATCCCTCCATTTCTTTCCATCCTAATTTCCTCTCCTCCCATATGTGCTATCCAAAGGGAGGAAAATACTTCCCTTCCTCTCCCTTCCCTTCCTTTCCCTCCTTTTTTAGGTAACCAAACAAGTTGTAAATACATAGAATAAAGACAAAAAAGAAGAAAATTGTAAAAATTAAAAATTAAAAAAATTAAAAATTTAGTAGTCTAGAACAATAATATTTTGAAATAATAAAGGTGAAAAAGTGAAATAATGTGAAAAGAGCGTTGGGAAAAAGACCAAAATGAATTATAAAAAATAAATAAATAAACTTAAATTAATGGTGATTGAGCTCAAACTAAAACCCAATGTTATATGGGCCTGCCACACCATTACTTAATGGTGTGGCAGGCCACATATAAGACTTAGTCTAATTAAAAATAAAAATTGAAGTACCAAAGAAGCCGATTTATTTATTTCATACGTCTCTTACCAGTTTTCTCAGTAACTTGTTTCTTATAGGTTATATGCTATAACCTAATTTTGTTGCATAAGATAAGAAACATGTTAGATTATAATTGAGTTCTCTTATTAGATGTCTCTTTGCCTATTTTTGTTGTAGTGTTTTGTATATAAACGCAACTTCAATTTCGCATATAAATAGAAAGAGTAAAATCATTTGTTCATCTATTTATACTGAAATCATTTTGTTTTTGCTAGTACAAAATTAATTTTCTTTTGTAATACAAGTAACATATTTACCCATTGAATCGGAGCAACTCTGTTCAATCGTAGTAAACCAATTTAGCCATCGAAGTAACCCTTCATACGTACTCAATTATAATGTACTCTGAGGTATATAATATACTGGGCACACAATTAATTAATGGTATGACTTACCACATATATAAATTTATCACCTTTTCGAAAAATTTGAAAGAAGTGAAGCTTATTATTGTTTTTCTTAAAGTGTTACTATAAAAGTGTTGCAAATAATAAAATGATACCAAAAAAGTGTTACACATAAACCAATGTTACCTCATTGTGTTACTTATATAAAAAATGTAACCAAAAAGTGTTACATATTAATAGTGTTACCTTAAAACGATACTTTTTTATTAAGTCACTACAAGAAAACGGGAAAATAGCGACGGATTTTTGCGACGAAATTTAATTTCGTCGCAAATATAGAGTTTGCGACGGATCATATTCCGTCGCAAAAAAGTGACAAACCAAATCAGATGAGCACATGTTTTTTCGACGGAATTATGTTTTTGCGACGGAATAATCCCTCGCAAATTTGCGAAGGAATTAATTCCGTCGCAAATCCCCTCGCAAAAATCGACAAAAAATTATGTTATTTTGTCGCTAAAAAATTAAACTAACACACAACAAATTAAACCACTCCCCTAAACCGCCGTTCTTCTTTGTCCTTCTTCGCCATTCTCCTCTCAATAAACCCTTCTCCTTCTTCTTCTCCTCTCAATAAACTCGACAAGGACCGTGACTCCACCCTTCTTCCGGCGGTCTGAACACATTCAGGTCCTTTGCCTATCTACCCTTCTTCCGGCGGTCTTTTCTATCAACTTTTTAGGTCAAAGTTATGACTTGATTCTACTTCTTTCTCTGGTAATTTCTCATTGCTTTTTTTTCATCATTTTTTTTATTACACTTTTTTTTTGATTTTTTGATGTGTTGTTACGGTTTACTGTGTTTTTCAATCGTTTTTTGTTGTTTAGTTCGTCGATTTAGGTTTTTTTTTTCTGAATTGATTTTGAATTTTTGCTGTTTGAGATTGGCTTTATTGAATTTTAATTTAATTTTCTGGTGATAATATTACTGAATTTTTTTGACGCTTTCGAACTTAATTTTTTTTGGTTTGGCGATATGACTGTATACTTGTCTTTTATTTTCTTCAATTGTTGAGTTTTACAGTGTTATTGAATGAATTGTTTGAGTTCAAATTATTATTATTGCGAAGTGTTAGATTCAAATCAATGTTACGAAGTTTTTGCTCTAAATATTTAGGTCACAAATCTAATTTTGGTGTTTTACTTGAATATTTTTTGAATTCGATATATTCACCGCTTTTTATGCTCTTGTGTGTTTCTTAGGTCCATGATTTTTTTTTAAATTTGTTGATTTTGGCTTTTTGGTTGTTATTGAAGTAAGGTGTGCTTGAATTTTAGTTTCTAATTTGTTGTTTGATTCGAAATGTATTTAATTTTATTTTGACTTAATTGTTCAATGCTGATTCGGTTCCGCTCGAATGTAGGGTGGCAGTCTTAGATTTGAGATGTATTCTATTTCTGATAACGGAAATACAGAAACTTATGTGGTACTATTTGATGTGGATTACTCATGAACTATCTTCTTCATGCTTAATGTTGTTTCAGATTTTATTAATTGTTTGTTGTTTCGATTTAGTGTTTGTGGTGATTAATTTCACATTTCACAGACTCCTTCGTCAAATTCTTAATAGCAAAGAGCAATAAAATCGAAAATACAACAACAAATTCATCAAATCCGAACTCAAAATTTGGGTCTCCTTCATCAGATTCAAACTGAAACTGGAAAAAATCTGGTAAATTTCTCTGTTTCCTTTTTTTCATTTTTTCCATTACAATATGTATCCTAATTAATATCTTTGTTTTTATTGTCCAATTTCTTTTTTTTCGAAAATAAAATTGGGTTTTAGGGTTTAGTTATTCGGAATTTTAACATGAAAATTGAAAACCTGTTAGTGATTTCTGTTAACTCGTCATTCACTAGTAACCTGTTAGTGATTTCTGTTTTTTAGTTTTTAATAATTAGTTTTGTTGAATTTCTGGTTATTGTTTTTTTTAAATAAATAAATTAGATTTTTAATTTAATGTACTATTGTTGAATTGATTTTGTTGTTCATTTGTGGTTGTAATTAGTTTTTTGTGAATGGAAATAGTCTGACTCTAGTGATAATTAGAGGCAAGCATTTGCGGCCGAGCCTCCACAATCAACACTGTCATTACTAGAAAATTATTGCATTTGATTTCTCATTTATCCTCGAACATATGAGCAAAATTTATGAGAGACGTCTAGTCATGTAGTATAATTGTGATATGAGAGACAGTTTTGTGGGTCTGATAATGAGGTTTTCACTCCTTTTAGACATTGTGGGTCTGACTGTTCATTGTTTTGTTTTGGGGGTTTTTTTTGTATTTTTTTTAGAGTTTTGAGGGTGGAAATGAATGAAAATGGAGGATGTTTCTGGTGTTTGTGTTGGAATTGTGGTGATTAATTTCACATTTTCAGTAGATTAATGATTTGTTATTATTATGGACTATACTAGATTATGATTGTGAAGTGCATATATGTGATTGTGATGAAATCCATCATTTGTCATAACAAATGAATTGCTTCGATAGTAAGGGCATAAAACCAAATTGGTTTTCAAACTCTCTAAGAAAAAAATATTGATTAAAGAAGTAATTACTCTTGTTATGTTGTCTATATTGTAATTAGTTATTCTACTGCTGTTAGGTTTGTTTTTATGGAATTTTTAATGTAGAGTTTGTCTCACATGTAAATACATGAGACTAAATGATGAATGATCAAATAAGTTAATAAGTATTCAAACTAGTTATGTGAATGTACAAGTTTAATGTGTTTATATATACTGTAATGTTGAGAAAAGGTTTTAGGTGTTGAGAATCATAAGTCTAATTTTACAAGTTACAAAGAAAGTAGTTCGGATTTAATTAACTAGTTCGTAATTTTAGAATAATTATAGTACGACCCTATGCAGTTTTCAATAATTATATTTTGCCATTTTGACTAAAATAATTATATGCGTGACTTGTGTAGAAGTTGTCACTATGAAAAGAAGGGAACGTAGTTGGATGTATTGTAGGAAGGTCGGATCTTCTATGAACCCTTCTTTTAAGGAAGGAGTTGAGGAATTCCTTCAATATTGTAAAGATCATCCACATACAACTGACCCAAATGAAGTTAGGTGTCCATGTGTTAAATGCAAGAACAAACACATCTATGATCCGGAAACAGTAAAGTATCATTTTTATGCCAAGGGGTATAAACCGGATTATTATGGGTGGCATTGTCATGGGGAGGGGATACCTGAGTCCTCCGAGCAGCAATCTAATGACTATCGCGAAATGGTTATGGATGCTTTTGGACATAACCAAGATCAATCGGGTACCCAATCAAAGGAGGAACCTAACCCCCAGGCTAAGCAGTTCTATGATATGCTAAAGGCCTCTAAACAACCTTGGGTTGAAGGGAGTTCAACTTCTAGATTAGAGATGGCCTCTAAAATAACTAGTATTAAATCCTAGTTCAATATGCCCCAAAGGGGTGTAGATGCCACTGTGTCTTTGTTTAGTGATTCGTCTCCTAAGAACACCTATATAGGGGAGACATTCTACGAGGTAAAGAAGATTGTTCAAGGGTTTGAGATGCATGCTAAGAAGATTGATGCATGCCCAAAAGGTTGTATGTTGTTTTGGAAAGATGATGCTCACTTGTCTAAGTGTATTGTTTGTGGCAGCGACCGTTACAAGGAAGACTTTGAAGGGGAATGACGTTCCTGAGAATGTTCTCATTCATCTTCCGATCACTCATAGGTTGCAAAGAATGTTTGCCACCAAGGACATTATGGGGGAAATGTCATGGCATGCAAAAAATCCTCGGTTGCAAGGTACAATGGCACACCCTAGCGACACTGAAGCGTGGAAAAGGTTGGATAGTTGCTCACAGGAGTTTGCATTTGAACTCATAATGTTAGGCTTGGGTTGGGTACGGATGGGTTTGATCCTTATGGGAAGTTTGGGGGTAACTATTCTTGTTGGCCAGTCATGTTGACCCCATATAACTTGCCCCCGTCGATGTGTATGAAAAGAGAATTCATGTTCCTTTCATTGATTATTCCCGATCCCAACAACCCCAAAGGAAACCTAGATGTTTACATGCAACCACTAATAGAAGAGTTGAAACAGTTGTGGGAAGTTGGTGTTACTACTTGCGACATTTCAAGTAAACAAAATTTCAATCTTCGAGCTGCCATCTTATGGACTATTGGTGACTTCCCCGCTTATGTTATGATGTCTAATTGGTCTAAAACTGGTTTTAAAGCTTGTCCCTATTGCATGGAGAAAAGCAAATCATTCGGGTTGAAAAATAGTGGCAAGGTGTCTTGGTTTGATTGCAAGGTACCCATTTTGAGCCATTACGCTCCCATTTGAACCTAAAACACATGTAAGGCCTAGTTTGAAATAATCTAGAGGTTGTAACACTTGTAATTATGCCTTTTAGGGATGTTTAGGTTATTTATAGGTTGAATTGTAGACTTATATGAAAAATGGGCGCATTAGTAGCCATTTTGAGCCATTTCGCTCCCATTTGAACCTAAAACACATGTAAGGCCTAGTTTGAAATAATCTAGAGGTTGTAACACTTGTAATTATGCCTTTTAGGGATGTTTAGCTTAGTTATATGAAAAATGGGCACATTAGTAGCCATTTTTAGCGCCCATTTGAACCTCAAACACATGTAAAGGCTAGTTTGATTACAGAAATAAGCCATCTATTTTGTTACATAACTCTGGCTTTTATTGTTTACAATGTATGTTGGGTTGATTTAAATTCAAATCTGTGTAACTAAGAATAATCCCCCCCCCATATCCCCCTTATCGTGTTTTTTAATTTTAATTGCGTTTTGTAGGAGACATACCAGAAGAAGCTTGAGTAAACAAGCAGTGACAGGAGTCAGAGAATGCCCGATGAGTTATATTGGGAGGCATCTGGTGGTCGTAGCAAGAAAGGTCGCGTAAAGGGTCTTGGTAGTGGTGCGGACCTGTATTACAGCTCTTCGAGGAGATTTGGGTCATCGAAGCAGTACACACCATCTAGATTTTCTCAAATGAAAGATCACTTAGAGAAACATGTGGAGAAGGTGCGGGCTGATGTTGAGGAGAAGATGCGAGCCGAGATTGAGGCAATGCAGAGGACACAGAAGGAGTTTATGGAGCAAATGGTGAGTCGATTCAGTAGCGACAATTGTTCACCTTTCCAGATCCAGCCTTGGGACTCGGACGACGAGGGCAGCGGCGCCGGGTAAGGGATGCAAGTGTAGATAGATACCTTGTAAAATATAACATAGCTTAGTGCCTTTATTATGATTGTTAAACTTTAAAACTATGAAACTATTTAAGACGGAAATACTGTGTACGCATATGTTACATTTGAAATATGTAATTATCGGAAAATATAAATTGTCCTGATTTGATTAGAACACATAACGTGGCAGATTATACAGGTTACAGGTTCACAGGCACAAATACAAATAAGCAATCAAAACATTAAAAATTAAAAAATCCCTCAACTTTTTTGCGACGGAATATTCCGTAGCAAAAGTGCATTATTATTTTTTTGTTATCGTTTGCGACGGAATTTGCGAGGGAATTTTCCGTTGCAAAATTGCTAACTTTGAGAGGGAATTTTCCGTCGCAAATTTGCGAGGGAATTAGCTAACTCTGCAAGGGAATTTTCCTTCGCAAAATAGCTAACTTAGCGAGGGAATTTTCCGTCGCAAAATTTGCGAGGGAATTTTCCGTCGCAAAATAGCTAACTTTGCGAGGGAATTTTTCGTCGCAAACTTCAACAATTCCGTCGCAAAAAATGGAAATTCCGTCGCATGTTTGGAAATTTGCAACAAAATTTTTAGCGAGGGACATTTTGCGACAGAATTTGTTAAGTTTGTGACGGAATTTGTCCGTCGCAAAATAGATGTTATCTTATAGTGAGTGTTACCTTAAGGTGTTACTTATTATAAAGTGTTACTATAAAGTGTTACTTATAATAAAGTGTTACCACTAGAGTGTTACCTAATGTTATTTTTGTTGTAGTGTGAACTGCAAAAGTTCTCTCTAAGTCTTAACCTAGCATAAACCCGATTACCACATTAAGGTTTTGATATACTCTCTTTTGTAAGCGTTTAGGCTATTTGTTATTGAGAGACAAAGTGTTTTAATTTGAGCATTCTATGAGTTTAGTTTGCTGGGGAAGTTGATCTGGGATCATCTTCATTAGAACCTTCATAATTGAAGGTTGAGTCGAACTTCCATAGTTAGAAGTTGGGGAATCATATTGTGTATAGGTGCATAATTGATTGAGTGTAATTCTTTTTTTATTCTGAGTAGATAAATAAAAGAGTGAGTGAGTGCAGGACGTAGACTTATTAGAAGTCGAACCTCGATAAATCTTGGTGTTGTTTATTTTATTGAATTCTTGTTTCAGCTGCTTGAGAACTGGTTCTTAACTGTTCTTATAAACAATCGAAAAATTTACAACAACCTTATAACACTCAATTCACCCCCCTCTTGAGTGTCACTTGTTTTTTCAGTAGAACATGTTCATAATATTTTTGCTCTTAGTTTTCATGATAATAAAAATTGAACAGCAATAATAACCAACTTTAAAACCCTTTAAAATCAATCTAAGCTTCATAAAATCATCATAAATTCATACAACAACAATTCATGATCATAATATTGGAGTTTAAATCACTAAAAACCATAAAACCATGAATTTCATAATTTCATAAACCCGAATTTAGAATTTCATGATCAACTTTATAAATTCATACTTTAAATATAATCATAACTTTGTAAAACATGATTAGAATCATAAAATCATGATTAAACATAATTATAAACATGAATTTTGCAAGATTGAATTAAAAAGAAAAGAAGAATGATTGTTTTTTTTTTATATAAGTTCGAAATTACCAATGAGGGTAGGAAGGAGGGCGGTGGCCGGCGAGGAGGGCCGGCAGTGGCTGGCTGCAGCAGGGGCGGCGCGACGAGGTTTTGGCAGCAAGCAACCGGCGACGAGGGGGGCTCCGGCGAGAGGAAGAGGAATTCGAATTTATTTTTTTTGGAAAATTCCGAACTCCTCTTTTTTTCTCTCTCTCAATTTTTTTTTAAAATCCTAAAACTCTAAGATTGGAAATTAAATCTGAAATTTTAAGTTTTAAGCGGTATTTATAGGGCCCAAAATAGAATTTGGTGCAATTACATAAATACCCTTAATGCTTGAAATTACTTTTACACCCTTGTTTTAAAACAATTTAGGAAACTTTTAAAAAAAATTCTATTTTTAGAAACTTTTGAAGATATTTAATAAAACTTAAAATAACATGAAATATTATTTATAAACATAAAATTAAAATTCATTTAAATTTCCTTTCTTTAGTATTTTTATTGAACTTAATTTCTTAATTAAAATACTAAAAATATACGTATAAAATATAAAATTAACTCCTTAAATTACGTGGAAAATATGGGGTATTACAGTCTACCCCCCTTAAAAGAAGTTTTGTCCCGAAACTTCATCATTCAGCTGATTGTTATTACGTTCAGCCATCCTATTACTCCTGTAGAGAAAAAGACCTTTATAATAAACTATGTCTAACTCTAAGTTAGAACAACACAACTCATAACATAGCATGAAAGCACCTTCACAATTCGTCTCATAACAGAAATTTTTATTCCTTTAGAGCGAATGATTCACTTAGTTTTGATTGTTTATACAACAATTCAGATAAAAATAAAGCACATAGTAAAAAAAAAATTCCCTTGATTTTGTTCTACATAGGCATCATTTCAAAAAGATATAACTCATTTATTATTTGATTCTCATAAGAGTTCTTAAATGCTTAGTTTCCTAAAGTTCCTTATGGATAACTGCCACTTATTCGCAAAGTAAATAATAATGTAAAATGTCCAACATTCTAAACATCAATAATACTAAACAATATTAAACCTAACTCATATCTATAACAAAACTTTTAAACATGAACATTATCCTGCTTATCCTTAGACACCATATATTTCTTAGGTATGGACTCAAGATCATCTTTAACATCATCGTACATATCCTCCTCAATATCTTCATCTATGTCTTCTTCAGGGTCAAGCTCCTCTTCTTCTTCGGAATCAGTCACTAAATCTACATACACTGGAATCACCGGGTTTGGATTCTCAATCTCATAACACGAACTATCCTTCGACTCATAGCCTTGAGAACTTGAGGTAGCTTCATTTTCACTCATTGCATCATTTTCTTGACCACTTGCGACTGTTGTGGGTGGGGTCTCATCACCTGCATTTGATTCCAAGAATTCTTGCTCCTTCTTGCAATGTAATCTTCCAAATACCTCCAATCAAAACCCCATTGACCATTTCGTCCTTATACTTAGTGTAGTTTGGAAGTCCACTAATGAAATGAAAGTCACCAAACTTCGCCTTGATCTCCAAATAGGGTGGACAGTTTCGCAAGCAATTAATAACTAAAGCAAACACGTGATCGGGTTGGTCCCACTGTGGTAACTTCAACATTGAACTCATATATGAACAATAGAATCGAATCTTCCATACATATTGAGGTGGACTCTCATAATCTTTCTTCTCTAAAGTTCCCATCTGAGCTTCCTTACTAGGCATATTATCCACCATTGTACAACGACACTTAAAACTAATGGACCATCCTTCCCACAACAAAACCAAGCTAATAGTTCTACAACAAAAGGTTTGGTGGCTAACATATTCACATAGGCAACACCTCAAAACATATAATTAAATGCATGAAGGAAAAGAAATGAAGTCTATCGTACATGCCCAAACTTCCTACCCAATCTCACCACATGATACGAAAGCAATAACACATAGTACATACCTGAATTCCTTGCATACCTGCACATGTAAATGATTTTAAAACATTTATTTTTCAAAACTTTCTATTTTCGGAAATTACTATTTTTATGAAAATTTCCATTTCCAATAACTTTCTAAAATAAGAAATTCCCCTTTCCAAAATAAAACTTAGGGTACCCCCAAAGATAAAAAATTTATTTTATTTCGAAAACTAAGCTCTGGTAACCACTTTGTAACACCCTTGAACTTCCTAACTTCCTTCTCTAGATTATCCGGAAAATATTATAATGTAAATAAAGAATATTAATTATTAAGAACTCCAAATTATCTAGGAAAAACCAAAGTATTACTGTCACCGTGATAACAGCTAAGGCTTTGATCAAAGTACTACAACGGAAGTCTTTGAAAACCAAAACCAAATTAAAATTCCGAAGTAAAACTTCAAATAAGCTTAAAAACAAACCAATTGAAAATCAAAAGCAAACCGAATAAGTCTTTAATTACACATCGGAACCATCTTAATGACCCTTCAAAAACCAAATAAAACTTAAACTTCGGAAATCAAAAGTCAACTTCCAACCAAACAATAAAAAGTAACTAGTTCACATAACTATGAAAAATAAAATGCAAGTGCTCATCACAATCCAACCCGGCACGATTGACATATGCCCACTTATACCTGTAGCTTTTTCTTATTCTAGACAACTACTCACCATCAAGTGGGTCATCATAGGGTCGAGTCAAAGACAAAGCCATGCACACACAACACACAATTAGCAAAGTTGAGTACATAAATACCAAAGACTATGCAAGACATGATTAGTAATAAAAATAAAATAAAAGTATAAATCACATACTTCTTACCATTGACAACTCTTGACCTGTGTATCGACTCAACTCAAACAATATTACTTATTAAAATTAAACTTTGGATTTCGCATCGAATGGGTTTCCTTTCCTTTAAAATCGCCCTATTGGGCACTAACTTGGGAGAAACTCCAAGAAGGTATTACTTATGTCACATAAAGTGATGGAATTCCAACGCATTAAAAATCTAAAAGAGTACACCGTCTTGTATTCCAATTAGAAGTTATATATCACTGTTCTATACAACTCCCCCCATTGTTCATACTCAAGGTATATACGTTCCAAGAATTTTGGTGCTAATCCTCTTTCACTTTACGTGATTAACCGGTTTAACAATATTATGACTCACACATAACAACACATAAAAGCATGCATGGCATCAAACAAGCCATATTAATTATCTTTGAATTAAAGTGATTCTAAAAAAAATGTCTTTGTGTGTCCTTATTTAACTGAACTTCCGTTACCACACATTAACTGTGAGTGGCTAACTATTTACCTTTTTCCTTAACCAAACATTAAACTAAAGAGTGGCTATAAATATTTGCTCATTAAACTTTTATTAATCAAGTGAATAAAAATTCACAAACTACCTTTGTTGTTGATTAAGTAACTAACCAACTTAACTTACTTTCTTTCTTCTTCAATAATCCATTGGCCAACTTTAACAATAAATTCAACATTCTAATTTAATCGTGAAGAATTTATATTACTATAGGAGTAGAATGTCAAAACAATATAAAATCACGTTTTTTATAGTTTCATAAACTTCTCATGCATGTCAACTCACTGTCAATCAAGCAACAACTTATATTTACAAGCATAACATACAAGATCATCAACCAAGCACGAACTCTAATTCTATAACCGCCTTTAATTAGTACTTACGTACCAGGTGTTGTAATGGTGATCCGCCACAACTCCTAGAAATCAACTAGCTCGAAGTCTCCTACATAGAGAAAGTCGAATCTAAATAAAAAACCTTGTTGACTAACTTCTACTACAATTCTAAACTAACTTTTTATGTTGGAAACTTGTCCAAACGTTCTCTATATGGTCTCTATTCAATTCCATACTTTATTTAAATATGTCCATTGCAAAATACTTAATTTTCGATAATTTTCCAAAAAGGGCAGTTGATGCAGTTGAACGTTTCTTATACTTGATTATTCAATTATATGGCCTATATAATACGTTTTAAAATTATACTTGATTATTATTTGAACGTTCCGATTTTCCGTCCAAAACGTTCCCTATACTTGATTATTCAACCTTTCATTTAATACGTTCTTAATTCCAGGTTCTATTTTAATTTCTTTTATCGTTTTCATTATTTTATTCATGTTCATGGTTTACAATTATTAGTAGTAGTTTATTTCTTAGATCTTGTTTATGCCCTAGTGTATGTTTTTGGTTTACCTAGTTTATGTTAATTAGTTTATTTAATTTAATCATGTTTCTAGTTCTAGTTTCTAATATTAATTTGTTTTCTTTAGTTTTAATTATGCGTGAGAAGTTTATTTTCTAGGACTAGGGGATCCATGGATTAGTTTATTTGTTTTGTTTTATGATTAATTAATGTGATTTGTGCTATTTCTGAATTCATACTATTAGTTTATGTTGCTTTCAATTAAATTCTGGCCAAGTTTGATTGTTAGTTTGATATTGACGAAATCGATGCCGAGAGGTAAGTTTACCACAATTAGATCACTGGGATAATAGGCAAAAAAAATCTAAGTGAGCGAGAGCCATTAGAGGAAGTTTGAAGGAGACTAGAATCGAGAGGATTAGTGAGCCTAGCTTAATTTAGGAAGTCATAAGTCTGTTAGTTAATTGTTAGCCAGTTCGTTGTCCGGCTGATTCATGGTCAACCGACTTCGTAGGTTTAGTTTATTGATATTTTCGTGTTTTTAGTACACTAGTAGAAAAAATGGATTTTCCTGCGCCACATTTGCTGCGGTTTTTTGACATTTTTAAAAAACCGCAGCAAATACTCGTTGATGATTTCAACACAAAATAATTTGCTGCGGTTAAAGTATTTGCTGCGGTTTTTTTGTTATTTGCTGCGGTTATAACCGCAGCAAATAATTCAACACAAATTACAAAGACTCCAAGCCCAGCCCAAAAGGAGGGGTATAAAAGCCAAAAAACACTCCAAAAACCTTTATTCTTTTCTTCCTCCTAACCCTAACCCTATCTCTCTTTTCTATCTCATCTGATCTTCTAACCCTAACCCTCACCTCATGAGTTTTTCTCGTGCCTCTCACCAAACCTTCATTATACAAAACCAAAACAATACAAATAAAACAAGTTTTCTCTGATATTCATTATACAAAAGTTTTCTCGTCTCTCTTTTCTATCAAATTTTCTTCATTAGGTTTAATTCCTTCAATGGCGGCGCCATCATCTTCTTCTCCTTCACCTTCAATGGCTGGTGTTGCCGTCGGCGGCGCTGTCGGAGGAGCTGTTGGTATGCCTCTTTCCTTCATTATACAAAACCCTAGTTTTTTCGATTTTGTCAATTTCTTTGATTTTCGTGTTTTTTTTCCCAAAATTTTTGAAGTTTTCGATTAACGTTGATTTTTCAGTCTTATATTTCATTTTCAACTTTTATTTTGTGTTCGAATTTTGCGAGTTTTGGTGGCTTTTAGAGGCGATTTCTGGTGGCTTTTGGAGGCGATTTCAGGTGGTTAGTTTCGATTTTATCTTTTTTGTTGTTGCTGTTTTTTGGTTTTGAATTTATTTTAATTTTTTGTTTTCGATTTTTGTACAAAAAAGGTTTCGAGCTCTATATAACAACAGCACCCATTCCTGATCTTAATGAAAAAATAACTGTTTTTGGAAGAGTTATCAGGGGAGAGGAGGTTGTTCAGGTAACCTCCATGTTTGATGTTCTGCATACAAGTTACTACTTTAATTGTCCTTTTGTTTGGTTGATTTTTCTGCTTATATTTCTTTTTTTTTCTTTATGTTTTCTCTTTTCTTTGGCTGATGATTTTTGGTAATTATGTACAGGAAATCGAGGAAGTGGACACTGATGATCATTACATACCGAAAGCATCCATTGGCATAATGGATGTGACCCTTGAACAGAAGTTATAGACAATTTTGTTGCTGCATGTGTACTAAAAAAACTGCACTTTTAAGTCAAGTAACTCCATCTCCGGGGTTTTGCTAATAGAGTTGATCGTTGTTTCATTATGTTGGGGGCTAGAAGAAATCTAGTCCGCTATGTGTTTGCTTTCATTTTTTTTCTTCTTAATTTAAACTCTGCTAACAAGAGAGTGAAACAGAGGGGGTAAAACGATGATATAGATTTAGAATTTTTATCTTTTTTTCGGGTTAGTGCTGAGATTATAGTAGTAGGATTTGCTGTTATTAATTTGCATATTTTAATCAGATTCAACAATTGATGGGTGAAGAACGGTTTTTTTTTTTTGTTTTTGGTTGTTAATTTTGTTGGGTTTTTGTGTTTTTTTAATTGGGTTTTGTTGTTTTTGTTGTTTTGTGTTGTTATTTTTTCTGGTTTTTTTGGTTTTTTGAGTTGGGTTTTCTGGTTTCTGTTGTTCTGGGTTGTTAATTTTGTTGGGTTTTTGGTTTTTTGAATTGGGTTTTCATTTTGTGTGTTGGGTTTTCTGGGGTTATTATTTTGTGAATTGGGTGTTCTGGGTTTTTTTTGATGGGTTATTTCATTGTTTCTGATGAAAAAGTTTGAAATCTTCATGAGTTTTGAGTGATCTTTTAACTGAAGCTGAATGAAGAATAACAAATTTTTTTGGGGGTTGGAAAGTGTGGTTTGCATTTTATGTAGCGAAATACCCACCTCTGATAGGAGGGATTTGAGGATTTAAGTTGTTTTGAAGAATGAATGGAAAATTAGGTTTGTATGTAAGGTTAAAAGTTGAATCTTCATGAGTTTTCAGCAATTTAGCATTAAAAAGCAAAAAAAAAAAAAAAAAAAAATTTTTTTATTTTTTTGGGTGGTTATTTGCTGCGGTTTTCTAGAAAACCGTAGCAAATAAAGCTTTTTTTTGGTGGGAAATCCCACTATTTGCTGCGGTTTTACAAAGAACCGCAGCAAATAGTGGGATTTCCCACCAATTTTTGTCCTTTTTTTGCTGCGGTTTTGACTACAACCGCAGCAAAAAGTCCATTTTTTTGCTGCGGTTGAACCGCAGCAAATAATAAACTAGTTTATTGCTGCTGCTCCAAGTGCTGCGGTTAAAAACCGCAGCAAATACCCCTAAAAAAACCGCAGCAAAAGAGGATTTTTGTACTAGTGGTAGTAATTATTTTATTAGTTGAAAACCAATTTAAAGGCCTCTTACGACAGAATAACTTTTTAGTGTTAGTAGAAATTCGTTGTTTCCCTGTAGATAGGTATACGACTGTCCCTACCACGCTCGTATGTCATTAATCTGATTTATTCGAACTTGTTTTGGTTTTTGCTAATTTAATTTGAACTCGTAATTGTACTGAGGCTTGAAATCGTATTCGACACATAAGTTTGTTAGTATAATACGATTTAATTTTGAATGCAAAAATAAATGCTATATAACTTAGTCCCATTTCTAGACCCATCAGACCCACCAGACAAAATGATTTGGGGGGGGCTTACGTGGCGCGTTGATGTTGACCGAAACACCTTTTAATATATTGTACTAGAATTTTGGTCCCGGCAATGCCTCTGGTCGGCTACAATTATCAAATATGCTTTTTGTTTCATAATGCGTTTTTTGTTAGTATGGAATTAGATTGTAGGTGTTGTCACTTGTAATTTGATTAATCAACTCCTGTATTAAAACTTAAAGAGAAGCCTAATTCTTCGCCATGTGACTTCGCCTACTGTACAAATATGATGACATGGTGCCATTTCACGCCTACATGGCAATAGCATGGTTACTATTCCTTCAGGCTTCAGTTTTAAAAAAGACATTTAACAAGGTTCCATCTTGGGTTTAGTGTGCAATGTAGTTACTGGCCAACCATTCTTCTCCTTCTAAGTTATTGAATAAAATACTATCCTTCAAATTACTTATTTGTAGAGCTAAGTAACTTAATCAAATACATCACACTTCAATTCTTCAACGTTCCTTTAGTTAAATTTAACATTGCTGTAATTCATTCATATTAAAACCAACCTCTCTTTAATACTTGACAATGGCGGTTGCTCACTTCCACCCTCAACCGAAAACCCCATTTCTCTTCACCAAAGCATTCAATTCCCTCTATATTTCATTATAACTAATATTTGATCCGCAATTACTATCCCAATTATTGTCTCTAATTAGGCTCATGATATTGTTCTTATATGCAATTGAAACAACGTTTTCGCAACCACCGTTCAGCTTCCGGTAAGTATCTTTGCAATCTTCTTATGTTGCCTTTTTCATGTTTTTTTCCCATGGTTTGAATTGATGCTTGGGGGTTCGAAGTTCATCTGTTAAAACACAATTGATTGGGTTTATGTTCCCCTGAATTTGATATGTGTGTGTTGCATGTACTTTTAATTTGAATTTTTCAATGTTATTACAGTTTAGTCTCTTTGCAATTTACGTTCTTCCTCCATATGTGATTTAATTCAATTGAATCTAATCTTCTTCATTCGGAATTGAGCTTATTTTTTACTATGTAATACCTTTCAATTTTATTTAATCCAATTAAAGCTTCTTCATTTGAATGTTCTACTTTAGTTTCAAATTGGGAGTGTAGTGTTACAGTTTTTGGTCTTTTTCCTTAGTTACCTAGATTTCAGGAAGCTGATACTACCAACATGTTTCTTCCTCAGCGAATTTTGTGTTTGAGTTCACAAGTTTGTATCTTTTTTTTAATCTTTTTGTTTGAATTTTGTGTTTTGTTTTTATTTTTTGGGGTTTTTTTTTTGTAATCCTAATTTAGTTTATCATTTAGTTGTTTGGTTAAGCAGATCTATTAATCAGTAGTATTTGCTCTATAAGAGCAATTTTGTGTTATAAATTGTTATTGCCAGCTTGACTTTCTACAATGGAGACTAAGCTATTCTCCATCCTATCAATGTATGTCTTAATCCTTATATAGGACCACATTTTTGCCCCCAAAATATGATATGCATGTCTCTTTTACCACTGTCCCCTACTTTAAATGTACTGTTTTCTTAGGCTACTATGGTATTACCCCTGCTCATATGTTATTGAATGAATGTTATCAAAAGTGGTAGTAGCATTAACTCATTCACATGCCCAGATCCTGTATTATTGTGTATCGTATGTTTGTATCATAGCTTTAGTTATGGAAATAGTAGAAAACCTATAAAATTGTAGGCCTTGGTGTTGTTGGTTCCTCACATATCATTCTGCTAGGTACGATAAGGCCATTAGACCATCAGAGCTCATAATCTATTAAATAAATCAATGTATAATTAGTAGACTTATCACATAACATTCATGAGTTATATCCTATAGAGCATTAGTGGTTTACTTTTTTTTATAAATAATTTAGTTCATATTTCTATTTGAATTTTATGTGGTTCTTATTAGTTTTGTATTACCTACAATATAGCAGGTCTTAGTGTCGTTGGTTCCTCACGTATCATTATGCTAGGCACGATAAGACCATTAGAGTTCATAATCTAAAAAAAAAAAAAAGTGTATGTATAATTAGTAGCCCTATCACATATCATTCACGAGGCATAGCCTAGAGAGCATTAAAGGTTTACTTTGTTATAAATAATTCAGTTCATATTTCTATTTGAATATTATGTAGTTCTTATTAGTTTTGTATTACCTATAAAATAGTAGGCCTTAGTGTTGTTGGTTCCTCACATATCATTCTGCTAGGCACGATAGGACCAGTAAAGCATTAGAGCTCATAATCTAACAAAAAAATTAGTGTATAATTAGTAGGCCTATCATATATCATTCATGAGGCATAGCCTAGAGAGCATAAAAGGTTTACTTTATTATAAATAATTTAGTTCATGTTTCTATTTAAATTTTATGTGGTTCATATTAGTTTTGTACTACCTATAAAATAATAGGTCTTAGTGTCGTTGGTTCCTCACATATCACATGGCAAGGCACGATAGGACCATTAGAGCATTAGAGCTCATAATCTATAAAAAAAATCAGTATATAATTAGTAGGCCTATCACATATCATTCATGAGGTATGGCCTAAAGAGCATTAGAGGTTCATAGCTCATAAAAACCGACAAAAGGTAGAGTTAAAGCATTTGATATTTTGAGGTCGCATGAGTGCAAAAAGGTTATCCTTGTAGAGGAGTCGTATGAAGCTATGGCAATATTAATTAAATATTTTGACAATATGTTAAAAAGCTTTTGTGATATGAGGGTATTAGAGTTTGGTGGTTGGCATAGAACATGCAAAAAATGGAGGGAGAGGAATGGGAATGATTCATGTCTAGCTAATGTCCATGATGATTGCAACCTACTTAACTAACACTACATAAGGAGCACAAATTCTAGGAACAATATCAGACGAATTGACTATATCCTCCTTGACTAACTCTAAATTTAGAGTTATGCTATCCAAATGCTAGCTTTTTATCCACCCGAAGTAGTTTAGTGATATGCAAGTGGTATGGACATTGCTTTTAAATTTTTGACTGTTGGTACTAACTTATATGTTTTGTTGATATATTTATAATGCAAAAAGAAAAATTATTCCTCTCTTGAATATTGATTTGTGGAGACTACTTTGTTTTATGAGGTTGTCAGTTATATACAACAACACCACTCTTTAACTAAATATTCTTTTTTCACATGAACCAAGCAACTACACAAGGACTATATTACATTTTAGTCCTACAAATCTTTTAAGCTTTGGAGTTCCACTTTGGACTAACAACCGTGGACATCAATTCAAGGTACGAACTGTTTTTGACCCATGTCAAATAGATCGTAAATGACTTACAGGAGTATATAAAAAACTTTCTAGATTATTTTGAATATGACGCCCAGGAATTTAGTGCATACATGTCTTTAATTTCCATATTTACTTCACATGTGTTCTAAACATTTAGCTATAGGCATGGGCCAAAAACAAGAATTTAGTGCAACCTGCTTAACTAGCACTAAATAAGGAGGAAATATTCTAGGAACAATATCAAACAAATTGACTATTACCTCCTTAATTAACATTAAATTTAGAGTTACTCTATCCAAATGCTATCTTTTTATCCACCCGATGTAGTTTAGTGATATGCAAGTGGTATGGACATTGCTTTTAAATTTTTGACTGTTGGTACCAACTTATATGTTTTGCCGATATATTTATAAATTCGAAAAAAAACTATTCCTTTCTTGAATATTGATTTGTGCCAACTAATCTGTTTTATGAGGATGTTTTATGAGGTTGTCAGTTATATTCATTAATACCGCTCTTTAACTAAGTATACCTTTTTCACAGGAATCAAGCAACTACGCTAGGGCTATATTACATTTTAGTATTATAAATATTTATAACTTTGGAGTTCCACTTTGGACTAAAAGCCGTGGACATCAATTCAAGGTACAAACTATTTTTGGCCCATGTCAAATAAATTGTAAATGACTTTTCTAGGAGTATGTAAAAAAGTTTCTGCATTATTTTGAATATGACGCCCATGAATTTAGTGCTTACACGTGTGTAATTTCCATATTTACTTCACATGTGTTCTCTTGTATGGTCATACAGTCTTATAAGGTGCACAAGTATTTTATGTTAGTTTATATGTTGTGTATTTAGAGTGTATTTTGCAACATTTCTTTAGACACACAAAAGCCAACAACAATGACAAATTTTCTACTATGACAGACAAAATCAAAATCACCATGGACAATGGCAGAAAAACCTTCACCATAAATTTCATTACACTACTTTTCCAACATTATCCAGTTTTATGATCTTCCACAATCACTGTACCAACAATACTATAAGAAAGGAAGCCAAACTTACGTAGCATATATAAAGATAGCACCACACAAGAATGGAACAACAACAAGGATCCGGTCTAGATCATCTAAAGACTTGAAGGATACAACACAACTTGCTGCTAGACAAGCTATTGAGAAGTTAAAAGAATTTTACCTATTTGATATCTCAGACTTCAACTTAGAGGCTATTCGCGTTAAAAGGAAAAAAACGGCGAAATGCAGACATCAAACGAGTAGAGAAGGAAATCTCCTACGAGCAACTGAACACTGAATACAATGATGTGTGTTTGAAAAACAAACAACTTATACAGATTCTTCGTAAGATTAAAAAAGTTAGGTTACCCTATAAATTGGTCTAGCTTATGTACATGGTCAAAGTCAAAATAAAAATTAGCATAAGGACATTGGCAAATAGATTTTTACCCATTCACGTATTTGCTAAACTTGTATTAGATCCTTTTGTATGTACTAATATTTACCATGAATGAATAAAACATCCTAAGTTTGTTTGTTGTTATAGAATTTAATCATGTTACTTTTCTTTCCTAATCAAAATAGTACAATTTGTTTTTGGTGGTTAAATTATGAATCATGTGAAAAAAGTGGTCATTACTACAGCAGAACCCCGTTCAAGTTAGGTTATGGACAACCAAGACAGAGCAAGACATGCAAGAATGCTAAGACGTTTTATCATAATACAGAGAAGAAACAGGGCGAGGAGCTCGATGGCTCAATCAAATGCAGTACAAGTGCAACATCAACATCATACATTGACTCCATGAGCAGAAGTACTTAGTGGAGGGACTGCATCACCTCATATTGCATTTACAAGTTCAATACACATGTAGTAGACATAAAAGCTAATGAAAAATAGGGCAATTGAACTACCATTTGTAATATTTGCAGGCATACCAAATCATAAAGTTAATGATACCCAAATTAGCAGGAACAACGCTTCAGGTCGTCGTAGAAGAAGGCAACATCTTGCTGAATCGTCTAATTCGTCGTGTCGTAGGTTGATAATGAATGACGAATCATTAACTATAGGGAACCATGAAAGTATCTCAATTAGTCCTCCAACCGTAGGTAAATTACTGAAGAATATAAGCAAAATAGTTCATTTGCCAAAAAATACACACCGCAATGGTAATTACGTAATATGATGCAGCTATAACATGTACAAGCAACAACATCATTTCTATCGAAAACATTCAACTACATGACAACGCAAATCAAAGTATGTACAAATCTTGGTTTCAGGGAAGTATTTCACAACATGGAATTTAGATGGCCCTACTACAACATGCCCTGATTATGGTGCAAGGGTATGGATAGAAGAAAGAGTGAAAAGTATCGGTTCACTTGAACACCCAAAATTCAGCATTTGTTGCCAAAAGGGGAAAGTGCACCTTCCAAATCTTCAAGAGCCGCCAGAGTTCCTTAGGTCGTTACTCCATCCTTACGGAGGGTCACGCAGCAAAAGGTTCAAAGACAATATTCGTTTATACAATTCTATATTCGTATTCACATTAATGGGTGGTCGAGTCGACAAAACATTCAACAGGGGTGGAGGCCCATATGTCTTCAGATTGCAAGGTCAAAATTACCATCAGATTGGATCCTTACTCCATCCTACTGGTGAACATCCTAGATTTTGCCAACTCTACATTTATGATACAGAAAATGAAGTGTCAAACAGAATTCAATCACTCACCAACAACAGTGCAAATGACATGGACTCTGAGATTATGGATGGGCCGCCTTTCAAATATGTTGTATGAAAATAATGAACTAGCAAAGGCGTTTGAAATGGAAAGAGAACGATTTGTAGAACATGACTTGCAACCTGTTCGACTGCGCTTGATCGGTACACGTTTTAAAGATGGAAGGCGATACAACCCTTCCACCTCAGATAAAGTTGGAGCTTTAATATTGACAACAATTGTGAAACAGAACGCACTAATCGAGATGTCATCATCGAGGAAAAAGTGCACCGACTACAAAGGATATCTAAAAACCACCCTAGTTTCATGGCATTACAATATCGTCTCTTATTTCATATGGTGAGGATGGCTATAGAATTGATATTCCACATAGAGATGCATAGACCACACAACCGAAAAAGAAGAACATGGTCACCATAAGGGAATATTATGCTTATTGCATTTGTGAACGCTTAAGTGAGGCCTTGACTCTCATACTTTGTGGCTGGCTACGGTAGCAATATGTCGTTGATGCACTTGCTTATAAGAAATAAGGATTGCTTTTGTACGCTACAACCAAAGCACGCCGAGGAAAGAAGTAATACATAGGCTAACAGATGCTATTTCTCGAGGAGATACAACTGCCGCTTCTGTTGGCCGTCAAGTAATATTGCCTTTATCTTTCACCGGCAGTCCAAGATACATTGTACAAAACTATCAAGATGCAATGGCCATCTGTCGATGGGGAGGCCTACTAGTCCTCTTCATTACTTTTACGTGCAACCCAACATGGATTGAGATAAAAGATTTCTTATCATCCATACCCAGTCAACGCCTGGAAGATAGGCCAGACATTGTCGCCAGTGTGTTTAAGATTAAGCTGGATGTGTTAATGCGCGATCTAACATCAAATACGCATTTCGGGAGAACAATTGCAGGTAATAATTTTACTACAACAATTTGTCACTTGTGCCACAAGAGAAATTGTGGCGCAAGTAAAAAAATCTCGTGGCTATATAGTTTTGCCACGGAAATTTTTTAAATAATTATCATGGCGCAAGTGGCCGTGGCTATGTTTTTGCCATGGGAAAATAGAGGTTGTGGCATGAATATTAAATTATGCCACAAATACTCCTGTGGCGAAAAACTAGCTTCGCCACATGTATTACCATGGCTAATTTAATTGTTTGCCACAAGTACTACCGTGGCAAACTATTTCATTTCCCTAAGAGTATTATGGCTACTAAACAATTAGCCACAAAATATCCCATGGCTAAGAAATAAAACTAGCCACTAATTATCTTGTGGCAAATATATTATACGTGGCTATATACATACCAAGTTCTGACATAAATGACACTTTAATATCCAACAATCTCTATTGACCGAGGTTTTTTTAGACATTTATTACCAATAATATAAAATACAATTAACAAATCTTAGAACAATGAAATAATATATTCATATTAATAATATAATGTACTTTTGAAACAATGAAACATTTACATAATAATGTACTTAAAACTAGCATACTAAGAACTAAAACATACTATTATTATTTATAATCAACAAAGTAAAGTCGATTGTTCAATAATTTTAAAAAATAAAGTAAAACTACAAAGTTCTCTATATTATTGCCACTAGTATGCTTCTTGTGTTGTTGCTCGCCATCTATGCATTTCTTTGTATAGTACCAACCTACAAGCACATCACCACAATAAATAAATAAGTAATTTTTTAAGATACAATACTATTAGAAAAATATTTTCCAAGAACCTCTTGGAAAATTTGCTCATCTGTCTTCTCATTCAGGCCTTTATCCATGTCCTCCTTCAATTTCTCCATCTCTTCCTGCGGTCATGTAATGACATGTTAAATACGTACGTAATTTATGAGATAAATTGGCCTTTTAAAGTCATAAACTTACCACTACAAGCATGTTTTTTGATAAGTTATCAGTATTGACAAATTTATTTGATTTTCTCTTTCGAGATTTCACCATTACATCAAGACGTGAACACTTTCCTCCATTTTTCTCCATCTAAATTAAGCACAAGGGAATATTAAACATGCGAGAAAAAATAATTAGATCATCGAATGTATGCTATTCTATTTGCTCCATAATATTGTTGCTACTACTATTGGACAGGTAATATTAGCTACACATATCAGAACTGAACTGATCAAGCTATTCACCTTAACAGATCAGAGATATAGAGATACAGACACAAAGAGAGATGTAAAATACAAAGAGGTTTAATGAGTAACTAGTTACTAAGTTAGCAACTAAGTATGCTCCTTTTTTTTCCCACAAAGTTGGGCATTTATTATACCTCTTTTCATCATTACAGTAGTTTGAATTATGAAAGAATTTGCCAACAGTTGAGAGTAATCAGAGTATGTTAATTTTCGCTGGTAGCCATAAAGTAAGAGCAATGAAATGTGCAATGATACTACTTTGAGATGAGGAAGTATTATAATTTACCTTGCAGACAAAATCCAAGTATAAGTATTGCCGAATTTCAGACCTGAGGTCCACAGAAAGGGAATCCAACATGTTTCATCACCAATGACATGGTTTCATCACCTTTAGCTAAAAATAGTAATTAAGATCAGCCAAGAAACTATTTAGTTCCAACTAGAAATCAAGTGTTACATATATTCCAATAATATAAAAAATGCAGAAAATAAAGGTCATGTATTAAATAGCAGAATGCAGCCAAAGCATTTGGCAGACAATGCAACAACTCCACTAGGCCATTGCACTAAAAGGCAAGGGTCAAGTCAACTCGTTCCTTCAGATCAAGAGGCAGTTGATGATAATCCACCCATTCCTTCACTTTTCGCTGCCTTGCTCTCAACCAAACTATAATCAATTAAAAGTAAAACAAAAGAAGCAAGTAAATGAAAAATACATACTAAGAAATTGAAAAATGAAACACTGAAAAAGAACCTCACCAGCAACCATAAAAAAACCCTGCAGAACAGCAAACATGCCAGAACCACCACAAAAACAGCAAAAACTACAGCAACCCTTCTGCAAAAACCATACTCAAAGCCACAACCAAAACTACTGAATCATGCAAACAAGAAAAAACCACTCCACAGCCTGAGCAAACTAGCAGACGAAAGAGCAACTAAAACAGCCTCAAAACAGCAAATGCAACAATCCTCCCAATTTTGCTCCACAAGGAACAGAACAAGCAAAATCAGAACAATCTTTAAGGCATCAAAACCAGGCCAGAACAACCACAAAACCATACTGCACCAACCCTCACAGCCTGCACTAACCTGCAGAACAACAAAGCTCCAGCCAAAACCAACCACAATCCAACTCACAAAGCCACAAAACAAAACCAAGTACAGCCCTGAGTGCACCGTACCATGGCAGGCCAAAGAATAACAGCAGAACAAAAAAACATCCTCCAAAAGCAAAACCAACCCAAACACAACACCTCCATAGTCTAAAAGACAAATTTGTAATCGTAAAAAATAACACCAATCAAAAACCTGAAAACCCCAAATCGAAAATCTAAAGCAATAAGCTCAATCGAAAATTTATATAGTTCATAAAAGATAATCAAAACCCTTAAGAAATTGCATACTAATTTAAATTAGGAGCAATTAACGAATAAACAATTTAAATTAACACAAAAATTTTTTAACAACATATGAAATTGTTACCTTCGATTTTATACATTAAAGTCGCTATTTTTGTCGATTCGAAGGAGTTTTGATGAATAACGCCACAACAAACGCCTTAAATCCCTTAAAAATCCTTTTGAGGAACGATTTACCTAAATCTTAATTCAAAACTCTTTCAAAATCCCAAACTACCGCATGTCGAAACCCTCAATTGAATTTTTTTACCCAAATCATACTTCGAAACCAACAAGATTGGAGATAGGAGCGAGGGTGAAGAAGAGATCGAAACAAACGAATATTAGGAGATGAAAGTGAAGAAAATTAAACGAGTGAGAGTTGAGAGTTGAGAGTGAGAAAGTTAAGAGTTGAGAGGGAAAAAAAAAATTGAGAGTGAAGAGTGAGGCTAGAGTTGTTTTTTAATAGATGCTATTAGCATCGTTTTTGAATGAAATGATACAAATATAGGAATATTCGTATCGTTTATTTTAAAAACGATACTAGTAGAGATCTAATAGTATCGTTTTTATTTACAAACGATGCTGATAGAGTCCTAATAGTATCTTTTTTTTAGAAACGGTGCTAATAGAGTCCTATTAGTATCGTTTTTTTAGAAACGATGCTAATAGAGTGCTATTAGTATCATTTTTTTTGAAACGATGCTAATGGGGTGTTGCTAATAGCTATTTTTCCACTAGTGTAAATTCTCAAAATGTATATGTAATTTTATTAAAATAAAAGGTTTGGTAGTATAGAAATGGGTCTTAGAGGCCTTTTTTGGAAAAAATACTTGCCCAAATCCCCTTCGGGATTTGCCATGACGTAGAGCTCAAAAAAATAATCAATTTGAAAAAAAAATTGCTTCGTTCGGACACCCGAGCATTACATGCTTTTTTGAAGTTTTTTTTATTATATTCATTTAATATTTTTCCTCGTTTAGGGGTATTGGGTATAGTTCATTTACATGCAATAGTATAATTAGTAATATTGTTAATTTTATAAAATTGAAATAGGGTGATGATCTTATTTTAATAATTCTATAATCGGTAAATTTCTATTGAATGATTTATAAAAAATCAACATACATATACAATTGTTTCTATGTCTACCTTTTGATTTTAGACTAATATAATCAATGTGATTACCATATATAGGCTTGCCACAAAAAACAAAAATTTCCATGGCATAACATATATTAGCCACGAAAATAAACAAAATGTGTGGCGTAGAAATAAAATTACCCATGGCATAACCATATTTTGCCACTAAATCACTTCTAGCCGTGGCATAAATTTAATGAGTAATTAATGTTATATGTCAAAATATTTTTTTCCCGTGGCTAGATGATAATATGCCACGAATGTAGAATTTCCGTGGCATAATACGTGGCCCAAGTGATTTATTGTTGTAGTGACCATGATTAAAATTAAAATAAAAGTAAAGCATAC
Source organism: Suaeda aralocaspica (assembly GCA_016808085.1). Classification (NCBI taxonomy): domain Eukaryota; kingdom Viridiplantae; phylum Streptophyta; class Magnoliopsida; order Caryophyllales; family Amaranthaceae; genus Suaeda; species Suaeda aralocaspica. Next base: position 171,417 of record PYUH01000801.1, read on the forward strand.
ATACATCTTACCGTTGACAACTCTTCACCTGTGCATAGACTCAACTTAAACAAATTGATTATTATATTTTAAACTTTGGATTTCACATCGAACGGGTTTCCTTTTCTTTAAAATCGCCTTGTTAGGCACCAACTTGGGAGCAACTCCAAGAAGGTATCACCTATGTCACATAAAGTGACGGAATTCTAGCGCATTAACAATATAAAAAAGTACAACGTCTTGTACTCCAATTAGAAGTCATAGATCACTGTTTCATATGAATCCCCCCATTGTTCATACTCATGGTATATACGTTCCGAGAGTTTTGGTGAGAATCCTCTTTCACTTTACGTGATTAACCGGTTTAACAATATTATGACTCACATACGACAACACTTAAAGCATGCATAAAATCACACAAGCCATATATTAATTATCTTTGATTTAAGGTGATTCTAAACATAATCTTGTGAGTCCTTTAATTAAACCAAACTTTCTTTAGCACACATTAACTCGGAGTGGCTAACTATTTACCTTCTCCTTGACCACACATTAAACTATGAGTGGGAACATTTATATGAATATTTGCTCATTAACTTATAATAATCAAGTGAATAAAAATTCACAAACTACCTTTCTTGTTGACCAAGCAACTAATTCACTTTTCTTCCTTATTAAGCTATTGGCCAACTTTAAACTAAATATAACATTCCAATTCAATCATGAAGAATTTATATGACTGTAGATGTGAAATTTCAAAACAATATAAAATCATGCTTCTCACACTTTCATAAACTTGTCATGCATGTCAATTCAAAGTTAAATCAAGCAACAACAAACATATCATATAAGATCAACCAACCATGAGCTCTAATCCTATGTTTGCCTTTAGAACTTACGTACCCTGTGTTGTAGTGGTAATCCGCCACAGCTTCTAGAAGTCAACTAGTTCGAAGTCTCCTACATAGAGAAACCGAATCTAAGTTAAAACCTTGTTGGCTAAGTCCTGCAACAACTCTAAAATAACTTTCTACATTGGAAACTTGTCCAAAACATTCCCTATATGGTCTCTATTCAATTCCATACTTTATTTTAATTTTTCCATTGCAAAACACTTGATATTTTATAATTTTCCAAAAATGGCAGCTTTGTAAAATTTCTCAAAAACACTTAAAAACCTTTCTAAATATCATATTTTGATCATGAAACACTATAGTAATGTCCTAAGACCAATATACAATACTTATATGCATTAAAAACAATTTTAACTTACTATGTCACATGCTACTGTTTTTATTGGGCATAAACATGTGTTAAATAAAATTTATAGCTATATTTATTCATTCAAAACGCCTTAAAAACTCATCTAAACATCATAAATTCATCATATAACTCTTTTAAAATCCACTAACATAATCATGGATCAAATCTATGCTTTAGAATAATTTTTAATAAGATAAAACATGTTCATAATATTTATGCCATTAATTGCGATAATTATAAAATTTGAACAGCAATCTAATTTAACTTTAAAACCTTTAAAAATCAATCTAAACTTTATAACATCATCATAAATTCACCCAACAACAATTCATGATCATAATATTAAAGTTTAAGTCATTAAAAACCATAAAATCATGAATTTCATAATTTCATAAACCCTAATTTAAAATTTCATGATCAAACAAATAAATTCATACTTGAAACTAAATCATAACTTTATAAAAACATAATTAAAACTATAGAAACATGATTAATCATAATTATATCATGAATTTGCAACATTGAATCAAAAAGAATAAGATAAGAATTTTTTTTAAAAGCTTTCGAAAATACTAAAATAGGGGAGGAAGAGGTGGCATAGGTGGCTGTAGACGGCGGCAGGGGCGCGTGGCAGCGGCGGGACGGCAGGGGTGGTCGCCGACGTAGGGGATCTGGTGAAGAGAAGTGGTGAAGGTTTTTTTTTTCGGAAAAATTTTCGAATTCGTTTTTTTTTCTCTCAACTTTTGACATCATAAAACTTGAAGTTTGCAAATTAAATCTGAAAATTTGGAATTTAAGGGGTATTTATAGGCCCCAAAATAGGATTTGGTGCAATTACAAGGTAAGATCCTTTATTGTAAGGTCAGGGATACTCGTAGGAAAAGTGTCAACATAGTGAAGGTGTTGTGGTCTAACAAAGAATCCGAAGAAGCAACATGGGAAGCTGAAGATATGATGAGAGAAAAGTATCTGCAGTTATTTCAGATTTCTCACCAGGACTCCCTAGTTGGTTGAAGTTTTCTCCACCATCTTTTCTTTTCTCCCTCGTCTCACCTTCTTTTAGCATCTCCTTCTTCTTCTGGTCTAAGGCATACCGATGTGTAGTGAACAGGCTATCGCACACCTCTCAAAAATAACAGAACAACTTTAACTAATATAGCTAGGGAAGTAGGGATCGAATCCTTAGGGAAGCTCTTAAATTCTACTAGTTCTAAAAAGCCTAAAGCGTGTAAGGGGCCTTGGTGGAAATTTCGGTAAATGATTTCTAAAATTAATAAGACTAAGAGTAAAACTAGAGAAATGACGGGAAATTATGGATTAAACTCTATTAATGAGAACCTAGCGCTATCGGTTCACTATGATCAATCAACAAACTTAATTAATGCTCACTAATCAATTCATTGGCATTCATTGAACTAGGGCTCACTAATTCTCTCGAACTTAGACTCCCTCAACTCCTTTACCGGCTCTCGCTCACATAAATTCGTTTTTGCCTATTATTCAGTGGTTTAATTGTGGTAATCTTACCTCTCGGCCTCGATTTCAACAATAACCTAACTTACAACTAAATCTGACCACAATTTAATTGCAATCACTAGAAATCAATAATAGGAATTCAATAAGAAGCCAAGAACTAATTAGAAAACATAAATTAAATTCAAACCATGATCATAGATCCCCTAACCCTAGAGAAAACGACTACTCACTCAACAAAATTGAAATTAAACAACATGATAATGAACAAAAACCTAATTAAAACTAGAATTAAAACTAAAATAACTACTAACAAAACTAAATTAAGAATCAAAAATAGCAAAATTAATTAATCTAAACTAGAAACTAAGAAACTAAGGAGAATCATGAAATTAAAGGAATTGAAAAGCATAAGGAAAGAATTTACCAAAATAATGATTGAATTGCATTAATCGAAAGCTTTAATTGTTGAACAAGGTAATTAATTCTAAAATTCTAGAGAGAATAAGCAATTTTGGATTCCTAGTTCTAAAAGTATGATAAAAACTAGTTAGGGTCGTGCCCCCTTTACATAGAGTATATATAGGATTTGGGTTTTTAATTAATTAAAACCCACGAAGCAAAACCGCACGGAAAGACCGAATAGGGCGAGAAAACCAGCACATGCACCCGAGGTGAACAAAATCACTTTACTCCCTGCGCCCGCAGCCCTTGTGGTTTGCCAATTTTGAAGCTGCTGTTCTATGTTGCGGGCGCATAGAGCATTAGTGACTTAGAAGGCTGCGCCCGCATGGAATTTGCATTCCTATATTTTGACGATCTTGCTTATTTCTTCGCTCGATTCTTCACATCTCGTTCGTGACTTTTCGTGACTTGGCACGCATCCCGAGGCAAGTGCTTTTTTGACTCGTTTTAGCTTCTAATGACTTCATAACTCTCTATTACGCTCCGGAAACATATAAAACAAAACCAAAAACCATGTGTAATAACCGAAAGAGTTTAAAATAACCGTAAAAGGTTCAAAAAGTCAACTAAAAATGCTAAAACCGTTCCAAAACATAACTTAACATCGAAATACGATATTTAATCAAAACAAAGCCACAAACTTAACTATTTAGCACAAGAATCAACCGAAAATGAGGGAAAAACACAACATAAAACACGTATATCAAATTCTCCCGTCCCGAGCAAAACACAACGAAATTGACTACACCCCATAAAAACAAAATAAGCATCATAACTCAAGAGAACATCCGAAGACACATGGATTAAGGCCGGCCAATCCCCATCCAATCCGGTAAGCCATTCTCATCACTTGATCGGTGATACCAAGCTTGTTACATGTTTCTTTGTGGAAGAACCGTGTGGACCTTATTGTTCTTTTGGAGAGCTTATCAAGACGTTTCTGCCTGTCCTGAGGTGGTGTTCTGGAGGAGGATGGCTGCTTTCCCTTGGAAGCTGAAGAGGATGCCCCGGTTTTCTGAGACTTCTTGGGGCCTCCGCCAAGTAGTTTGTTAATTGATTTCCTCATGATCCTATAAAACATATGCAGGAAAGATAGAAATTAGCATTCCATTAAAGCAAGTCTCGAAACCAAAATCATGTCAATCATGAAAGCATAAAGAATAATAAGATGTGAAAGCATGATCAAAGAAAACAATCAAGGCATTGTAGTCATCATACAATCAAAGTTACAAACAAGATTCTGCGGAAATTTCGGCATGACCCCTTTGTAAATGCAACTAAACCAGTGAGAACTACAAAGCTCTAATCAACTAAAGCCAAGAGCACAACCAAAAACATTCAAACTTAAGAATTACTTGCATACTATGCCTCCAAAACCAACATGTCCAAGCTCATATTCATGAAAGAGCAACAAATACAACACCAAAAACCAACTTACACCATTATATAAACCCAACCATTGAACAATTAATGCCTTAAAAAAAACATCCAAACAACTTCAATGAGACTTTAAGAACAAGTAAGAATGACTAGTTAAGATAAGTAGCAACTGCTAACCATTTTATAAGCATAAAGTTCAATATGAAAGTTGCTAGTAAAAATTCACGAGCAAAGCTAGAATTCTAAGTAGGCTAGAATTCATGAAATAATCCAAAGCATGATTTTAAGCATTCTAAAGACTTTAAACATGAATTTAACTAGTTAAAACTCCTAATTAACAACAACTTCATGAGTAGTCATCAAAAATTTCATGGAAATCTTACTCAACAATAAAGCACAAAAACTTCCAATTACTTATAATTAACAACTCCAAACATGATAATGAAGCATAAAAATAGCTATTAAACACTCATGAACAACAACAATCAAGTTTAGAGCGATCAATTAAATTCGTAATAAAAATACGCAAAAATTGAAAATTCATGAAAACTTCATAAAAAATTGGATAAAAAGGAAGTTATACCTTAGTAGATGATAATAGCGTAAGAAATTTGAAGAAGCAACCCAAAAATGAAGCCCAAAATAGTTCGAATTTTCGAACTCTAGGTTATGCAATTCGTGATTTTTTTTCCAAATTTGAACTCCAAGATGTTGTTTAGAGTAGTGAGAGGAGTGTTGTGTTAAAATTTGAAGTGATTTGGAGTAGTATGGAGTGAGTTATGGTGATTTGAAGTTGATGGTTTTTGAGGGTTTTAATGGGGTTTATAATATTAATAATAAAAAGATATAATAATAATAATAATAATAATAATAATAATAATAATAATAATAATAATAATAATAATAATAATAATAATAATAATAATAATAATAATAATAACAACAACAACAACAATAAAAGTATAGTAATATTTGGGGGGCCGAAAAAAATAAAACACAGATAAATTATGAGGCCACACGCGAAAAAAGAAAAAAGACGAACGGGTGTCCGCAGGAGCACCCTGCGCCCGCAGCGAACAAAAAGGGGGATGATTGTTACGCCCGCAGGTTCCCTCTGCAGAGTTTTACAAACTCTCTGAACTATAATGCGGGCACATAGAAGAGGATAGGTTTTGACTACTTGCCCCGCAGGTACTCTCTGCAGGTCATTTTTGCTGATTTTTTTCGTTTTCTCCCTAATTAATGAATTAACTTATAAATTATTATTATTAATCATCACTTAAGCATGTTTAACTCTTAAACTCTCCTTAATTATCCCAATTAAGCATGAAACTCTTAGACCCTTAGCTAGACTTCACAAAATTAAAATAAAAACTAAACTAAGCTAAACTAAGCTACGAAAGCACACAAAAACACGTAAAAACATGCAAAAAGAGAAAAGAAGGGATAGAAAGCTCGGGTTGCCTCCCGAGGAGCGCTCTTTTAAGGTCACTAGCTTGACCATGGCTGCATTAGTGATCAAGGCGTCTTAGGATCATCGAGTTGGATGACTTCAACCAAACCGATGACATCTCCTTCGTAGTATGGCTTCAACCGTTGACTGTTAACCTTGAATATTTCACCCTTTTCACTTTGAACTTCAACATAGCCAAATTTGCTAACATTTATGACTGTAAAGGGGCCACTCCATCTAGATTTCAGCTTTCCAGGGAATAATCGAAGTCTTGAGTTAAACAATAGAACCTTATCACCGACTTGAAACTCCCTTTTCATGATTCGTTTATCATGCCATCTTTTCGTCTTTTCTTTATAAATTTTGGCACTATCATATGCTCCTAGCCGAAATTGATCTAATTCTTTCAACTGTAACAACCGTTTTTCACCCGTAAGCTTAGCATCCATGTTTAATCCCTTGATTGCCCAATAAGCTCTGTATTCAAGTTCTACAGGAAGATGACACGCTTTTCCATAAACCAATCTATATGGGGAAGTGCCAATTGGGGTTTTAAACGCTGTTCTATACGCCCATAAAGCATCATGAAGCTTGCTACTGCAATCCTTTCTCGATTTTGCAACCGTCTTCTCTAGAATGGACTTGATTTCTCGGTTTGAAACCTCGACTTGACCACTTGTTTGTGTGTGATATGCCAATCTCGTCCTGTGGTAAACACCGTATTTTTCTAGCAACTTATCCAACCTTTTGAAAGTGCATTCCCCCATCACTAATGATAGCTCTAAGGACTCCGAAACTAGGAAAAATAACCTGCTTAAACATTCATAAAACGGTGTTAGCATCGCTATGGGGAGAAGCAATTGCTTCCACCCACTTGGAAACATAATCCACAACGACCAATATAAAACGATTACCGTTAGAAGAAGGGAATGGACCCATATAATCAATACCCCAAACATCGAAGATTTCAACTTCTAAAATACCTGTTTGAGGCATTTCATGCCTTTTTGAGATATTACCTGTCTGTTGGCACGAATCACAAGACATGACAAAGTCTCTAGCATCCTTGAGTATCGTAGGCCAATAGAAACCGGATTACAATACCTTAAACATCATTTTGGCGGGCCCAGCATGTCCTCCATGGGGTGATGAGTGGCAATGGTGTAGAACTCCATAGATATCCCAATCTGGTACACACCTGCGATATAAGCCATCTGCACACTCACGAAACAAGTTAGGGTCATACCAAAAATAACGCCTAACGTCATGTAAAAACTTTTTCCGTTGCTGACAAGTAAGATCGGGAGGTAACACTCCTCCAACTACGTAATTAGCATAATCAGCAAACCATGGAGTGTTAGAAATCACAGTTAAAAGATGGTCATCAGGAAAAGAGTCATCAATAGGAGTTTAAATTTCCCCATCTTCATATCGAATCCTAGATAGGTGGTCTGCAACCACATTCTCTACACCTTTCTTGTCACAGATTTCTAGATCAAACTCCTAAAGGAGCAAAATCCATCTAATAAGCCTCGGTTTTGCTTCTTTCTTGCCAAGTAATACTTTAAAGCTGCATGGTCAGTGTAAATAATAACTTTCGAACCTATAAGATAAGAGCAAAATTTATCGAGAGCATAGACTATAGCAAGGAGTTCTTTTTCAGTTGTGGCATAGTTAATTTGAGCTGGATCTAAAGTCTTACTAGCATAGTAGATAGCATGCAAAATCTTGTCTTTCCTCTGACCTAACACGACACCTACAGTATAATCACTAGCATCACACATAATTTCAAAAGGTAATTCCCAATCTGGTGGTTGAATGGTTGGTGCTGAGATTAGTACTTGTTTGATCAAATTAAAAGATTTAAGGCATTCATCGGTGAATTTAAACTCGACATCTTTTAATAGCAGTTGGGTTAAGGGTTTAGAAATTTTAGAAAAATCTTTGATGAATCTACGGTAAAACCCTGCATGACCTAGAAAGCTTCTAACACCTTTTACACTTACTGGTGGAGGTAATTGTTCAATAACTTGGATTTTAGCTTTATCTACTTCAATACCTCTTTCAGAGACTAGATGTCCTAGGACAATTCCTTCCGTCACCATAAAGTGACATTTCTCCCAATTGATGACCAAATTCACCTGTTCACATCTTTTAAGCACTTTAGTTAGGTTAGCCAAACATGAATCAAAATCAGTACCATAGACACTAAAATCATCCATGAAGACTTCCATGCTAGACTCTATGAACTCAGAAAATATAGCCATCATACATCTTTGAAAGGTAGCAGGTGCATTACATAGACCAAAAGGCATTCTAGGTAAGCAAAAGTGCCATAGGGGCATGTAAATGTAGTTTTAGGTTGATCATCAGGATGGATAGGTATTTGGAAGAAACCAGAGAACCATAGCAAAAATATTTATTAGTTGCTAGCCTTTCTAACATTTGATCAATAAAGGGGAGAGGGAAATGATCCTTTTTGGTGGCAACATTTAATTTCCGGTAATCAATGCACTTTCGCGAGCCTGTAACAACCCTAGTGGGGATAAGTTCATTTTTATCATTTCGCACAACAATTGTTCCCCCCTTCTTAGGGACTACCTGCACTGGACTTACCCATTGAGAATCTGGCACAGCATAAATGATACCTGCATCAAGAAGTTTGAGAACCTCTTTCTTCACCACTTNAACATCTTTCTTCACCACTGCCTGCATGTTAGGCTTAAGTCTCCTTTGTCCCTGTATACAAGGCTTATGGCCTTCTTCTAGATGAATTCTATGCATGCAAAAATCAGGACTTATTCCAGTTAGATCATCAAGTGTATAACCAATAGCCTTTTTGTGAGTTTTAAGCACAGCAAGCAACTTTTCAAGTTGACTATCAGTAAGTTTAGAGCTAACTATGACTGGATACAACTCGGCATCATCTAGAAAAACATATTTCAAATTAGGGGGAAGGGGTTTCATTTCGGGCCGTGTTACTTCTTTGATGGCATATGATTGTTGAGGCAGTGATTGATACCTTTGGCTCTCCTCCAGAGTCATCTTCTCATTGTTCAATTCATGGCCTATAGCATCAATTTCCGAATCTCCTTCACCTGCATTAGCATCTGAACACAAAATGGCCTCTAGGGGATCCTTTGTAAGGGATCGAGGCATGTCATCCAAAAAAATTTCACCAATAACATCGATCCTATAACACGACTGCTCTATCATGGGGTTTTTTACCACATTATTAAGATTGAATGTCACTTTGTCATCCCCTACAGAAAGAGTTAAACTTCCATTTTTAACATCAATGATGGCACCTGCAGTATGTAAGAAAGGTCTACCTAGAATGATGAGGATATGAGCATCCTCATCAATGTCAAGGACAACAAAGTCAACAGGAATAAAAAATTTTCCTATTCTAACAGGTACATCTTCTAAAACACCCTTAGGGTATTTTATAGTTCTATCCGCCATCTGCAAAGTAACATTAGTAAATTTTAGTTCTCCCATGTCAAGCTTCTTACAAATTGATAAGGGCATCACACTTACACTAGCTCCTAAATCACATAGAGCCTTATCAATAAATAGAGGACCTATATTGCATGGAATTGAAAAACTGCCAGGATCCTTCAACTTAGGAGGAGATTTGTTTTGAAGGATCGCACTGCACTCCTCGGTGAGTGCAACTGTCTCTGTTACATTCAACTCACGTTTCATGCTTAAAATATCTTTTAAAAATTTAGTATAAGTAGGCACTTGAGTAATTAAATCAGTGAAAGGCATAGTAACTTGCAAATTTTTAACTATTTCAAGGAATTTACAAAAGTGATTATCGTTCTTACTCCTAGTTACCCTGTTCGGAAAGGGTAACGTCACCTTTGAGGGAGGAATTGTATCAGTAACTGAATCTGCTGCTGGAGCTTGCTTCCTTGATCCTTCCTTCTCCTTTGGCACTTCATTCTCCTTTTCTGCAGCCGCTTCCTCAAGGTCTTCAATAACAACTGAACTAGTCTTCTTTGTTCCATCTGCAGCCTTGTTAGCATCATCATCAGGCATTCTAGGACCTTCATAGTAAGTACCGCTCCTTGTTGCAATGGAATTGCAATGATCACGAGGTGGATTGCTTGATGAAGCATTTGATGGAGCAGGTTGAGGAGGAAGTTGGCCTTGTTGCCTTTGTGCTGATGATTGAGCAATTTGTGCTANAGCACTTTGTGCTAGTTGAGTCTCCAATTTTCGATTGTGGGTGCATAGCTTCCATGGCTTTCTGCATCTGCATCATAATATTCTTCAGTTCTGAAATCTCATTGCAAGAGGGTTGTGCAGGTGCTGGGAGTGGTGCTGGAGGTGGTGGTCTACTGAAACCCGGTGGTTGAGGTGGAGCAAACCGTTGAACCTGTTGCTGTTGTTGTGGTACAAAATGTGGCTGCTGCTGCGGATTTTGAACAATGCTAGTATTCTTTTAGGAGAAGTATGGATGATCTTTCTAACCAGAATTGTAGGTGTAGGAAAATGGGTTATTCTTGTAAGCTTGAAATGCACATACTTACTCCATAGAACTATGACATGCTTGCATACTATGCCCAAAAGAACCACATAAATCACAAAAGACATCTGTAGCTCCTGAATGTGCAGCCATTGCAGCTATTGTCATTGGATTGGAGGATGGTGTGTTGATTTTATCTAGCATCTCATGAATTGCATTGATTTGTGAAGTCAAACTCTCATATTTGTCATCTATAACATGTTTTCCTCCTCTCTTAGCATGTCATCTAGGATTACCAAATTGAGAATTATGAATGGCAATCTTCTCAATTAAATCATAAGCAGCATTGGCTTCTTGGTTCATAAATCGACCACTAGCAGCAGAATCAAGCAAAGTTCTACTCTCATTACCCAAGCCATTATAGAATGATTGCACTAAAAACCACTTCTCAAGTCCATGATGAGGGCACATTCTCAATAAATCCTTAAATCTCTCCCATGCATCATAAAGAGTTTCATCTGTTTCTTGGTTAAAATTCGTAATTTGACTCCTAAGTTGTGCAGTTCTCTCCGGAGGATAGTACTTCCTTTGAAAAGCAAGAGCCAAGTCATCCCAACTATTAATAGTATCCGTGTTTAGACCATTCAACCAAGACCGAGCTTTCTCCTTTAATGAAAATGGAAACATCGTACGTCGTATGTAATCTTGAGATACACCAGCTTGCTTGATTGTATTGCAGTACTGAATGAAGTTATTCAAATGTAAGTTCGGATCTTCTTTCATTGTGCCTGCAAACTGATTCCTTTCAACCATGTTCACCAAAGCTGGCTTCAATTCGAAATTCAGGGTCACTATATCAGGAACTCGGTATCCACCTCCCACTGTTGCAGAATTCGGCTGAGAATAGTCTTTTAAGGACCTTGCTTGTGGTGGTGGCGGTGGTGGTGCATCATCTCGCGGTGGGTTATTCTCGTTGAACTGTGATCCTGACATCTCTTCTTCTTTATCTGAACTATCGAAAATGTTCAACTCAGCAAATAATTGTGTCAAATCAACAAGTGTTCATTCAGAAAGAATGCTTCTTCGTGATCTCCACTTCCTTCTACGACTCCTCTTATGCAACGATCTTTCCGGTTCAGGGTCAATCCAAACCGGCATGCAACCTAATACCTGCACACAATCGAAACTCGCAACCGAAATGAGAACTATCTCAAAGAACGTGAAGGTTCCTTGAGGTAAGAAAAATAAAACCAAAAAAAAAGATAAAAGAACACTTTCAACCCGACTAATAGAATTAAAAATTGCCTCCCCGGCAACGGCGCCAACATTTGAATAGGCTATCACACACCTCTCAAAAATAACCGAACAACTCTAACTAATATAGCTAGGGAAGTAGGGATCGAATCCTCAGAGAAGCTATTAAATTCTACTAGTTCTAAAAAGCCTAAAGCGTGTAAGTGGCCTTGGTGGAAATTTTGGTAAATGATTTTTAAAACTAAGAAGACTAAGAATAAAACTAGAGAAATGACGGGAAATTATGGATTAAACTCTATTAATGAGAACCTAGGGCTATCGGTTCATTATGATCAATCAACAAACTTAATTAACGCTCACTAATCAATTCATTGGCATTCATTAAACTAGGGCTCACTAATTCTCTCGAACTTAGACTCCCTCAAAACTCCTTTACCGGCTCTCGCTCGCATAAATTCGTTTTTGCCTATTATTCAGTGGTCTAATTGTGGTAATCTTACCTCTTGGCCTCGATTTCAACAATAACCTAACTTACAACTAAATCTGGCCACAATTTAATTGCAATCGCTAGAAATCAATAATAGGAATTCAATTAGAAGCCAAGAACTAATTAGAAAACTTAANAAATTCAAACCATGATCATAGATCCCCTAACCCTAGAGAAAACAACTACTCACTCATAATTAAGGGAACAAAAACAAAATTGAAATCAAACAACATGATCATGAACAAAAACCTAATTAAAACTAGAATTAAAACTAAAATAACTACAAACAAAACTTAATTATGAATCGAAAATAGCAAAATTAATTAATCTAAACTAAAAACTAAGAAACTAAGGAAAATCATGAAATTAAAGGAATTGAAAAGCATAAGGAAAGAATTTACCAAAATAATGATTGAATTGCATTAATCGAAAGCTTGAATTGTTGAACAAGGTAATTAATTCTAAAATTCTAGAGAGAATAAGCAATTTTGGATTCCTAGGTCTAGAAGTATGATAAAAACTAGTTAGGGTCGTGCCCCCTTTACATAGAGTATATGTAGGATTTGGGTTTTTAATTAATTAAAACCCACGAAGCAAAACCGCACGGAAAGACCAAATAGGGCGAGAAAACCAGCACCTGCACCCACGGGGAACAAAATCACTTTACTCCCTGCGCCCGCATCCCCTGTGGTTTGCTTATTTTGAAGCTGCTGATATATGTTGCGTGCGCATAGAGAATTAGTGACTTTGAAGGCTGCGCCCGCATGGAATTTGCATTCCTATATTTTGACAATCTTGTTTATTTCTTCGCTCGATTCTTCGAATCTCGTTCGTGACTTTTCGTGACTTGGCACGCATCCCGAGGCAAGTGCTTTTTGACTCGTTTTAGCTTCTAATGACTTCATAACTCTCTATTACGCTCCTGAAACATATAAAACAAAATCGAAAACCACGTGTAATAACCTAAAGAGTATAAAATACTTGTAAAAGGTTCTAAAAGTCAACTAAAAGTGCTAAAACCGTTCCAAAAATAACTTAACATTGAAATGCGATATTTAATCAAAACAAAGCCACAAACTTAACTATTTAGCACAAGAGTCAACCAAAAATCAGGGAAAAACACAACATGAAACACGTATATTATGCAGCTTTACCATATAGCTCATCTTAAGACTCAAAGACTTGCCCTGCTAATTGCAACTTGATGTCTACTGGTAACCCCTCTCTCAAAACGACTAGTTTTCAATTTTTCGGTTGCCACAGCCTCCTTAACAAGCCTAGATCACTCTATAAACTTAGAGTAGTACTCAGTAACTGACATACTCCCCATCTTAAGCTCAAGATACTCATCAGCTTTCTGTTGATGAAGGAACACAGGATAAAACTTATTGCGGATCTGTTCCCCAAACACAGCCTAAATGACCCCTGGAAAAGCCCTAATAAGTGCTTCATTTTGTGACCATCAAAGATCAGCTTCTCCTCTAAAATAGTAGACTACATGGTTCACCTTAAACTCTTCTGGACACTCAATTGCCCCAAATAGCTTATTAAATTCTCTCAACCATCCCTCTAAAACAGTTGGATTGGGTTCTCATTGATAAGTGGGTGGCTTACTTTGAGCAATCTTCTAGAAAAGTTCCCTAGAAGGGTCATTACCATTATCATTTCCTCTAGCGGCTAACTGTTCAGCTACAGTAGCTAATTGTCTCACTACATCATTCAGCTGATAGTTGTTACGTTCAACCATCCTATTTCTCTAAACTCATAACAGAAAATAAAAACATTTTCTGAATTCGTCTCACAAAAGAAGTTCCCCTTCTTTTAGAGCGAATGATTCACTTAGTTTTGATTGTTTACAAAACCATTAAAACAATAATAAAGAACCTAATAAATAAAAATAATTCCCTTGGTTCTAATTTTCTTGAGGCTTCATTTCCTAAAAGAACTGACTCATTTATTATTTCATTCTTATAAGAATCCTTATTGGTTAATTTCTCCTAATATTTCCTCATGGCTCACTACTACTTATTCACTAAGAATACAACAATCTAAAATGTCCAACATTCTAAACATCAACAATACTAAACAATATTAACTAACTCATATCTATAACAAAACTTCTAAACATTAAGATTACCCTTTTTGTCCTTTGTCATCACCTATTTTGTTAGGTATAAACTCGGAATCATCTTTAACATCATTTTCCATGTCCTCCTTAGTATCTTCATCCATGTCTTCTTCAGGGTCAAGCTCTTCTTCTTCTTTAGAATCAGACACTAGATCAACATACATTGGAATTACTGGATTCGGATTCTCAATTTCATAGCACGAACTATCCTTCAATCCATAGCTTCGAGAAATAGAAGTAGCTTCTTTTTCACTCATCTCATCATCTTCTTGATCATTCAGGACTGGGGTGGGTAGGGTCTCCCAACTTGCATTGGACTCCTAAAACCCCGGCTCCTTTCTTGCAATATAACCTTCCAAATATCTCCAATCGCAACCCTATTGACCAATTGGATCCTTATATTTGGTGTAGTTTGGAAGTCCTCCAACAAAATGAAAGTCCCTGAACTTTGCATTAATCTCCAAGTAGGGTGGACGATTTGGCAAACAACTAACAATCAAAGCAGACACATGATCGGGTTGGTCCCACTGTGATAGCTTCAATATTGTACTCATGTACCTACAATAGAATCGAATCTTCCAAACATGTTGGGGTGGACTCTCATAGTCCTTCTTTTCCAATGTTCCCATCAGAGTTTCCTTACTAGACATGTTATCCACCATCCTGCACGACACTTAAAACTAATGGGTCATCCTTCCCACAACAAAACAAGCTAACGATTCTAAAATAAAAAGGTCTGGTGGCTAACATACAATTTCTTGTACACATAACTATTCACATAAGGAACATCTCAAAACATGTACTTAAATGCATGGAAGAACAGAAATAAAGTCTATCCTACATGCCGAAACTTCCTAGCCAATCTCACTACAAGCTATTAAAGCAATAACATATAACACATAGCTGAACTCCTTGCATACTTGCACATGTAAATGATTTTTAAAACAATTATTTTTCAAAACTTTCTATTATCAAAAATTACTATTTTTAGAAAATTTCCCATTTCCAATAACGTTCCAAAACAAGAAATTCCTCTTTCCCAAAATAAAACTTAGGGTACCCTAAAAATAAAATTTTATTTTATTTCAAAAACTAAGCTCTGGTAACCACTTTGTAACACCCTGGAATTTCCTAACCTCTTTCTCAAGATTTTCCGAAAAACATATCATAAATAATAATGAATAATATTTATTAAAACACCTAAATAACTAGGGGAAACCAAAGCATTACCACCACCGTGATAACGGCTAAGGCATTTATCAAAGTACTACAGCTGAAGTCTTTAAAACCAAAACCAAATTTAAACACGAACTCAAAAATAATTTCAAACCAAAATCAACAAACGAAAATCAATTCAAAACTGTATTACACTTCGGAACCATATTACTGGCCCTTTAAAACAAAAAACTTTAAACTTCAGAAATAAAAACAACTTTGAACAATAGTTAATTAAATCCACAAGCAAATAAATTAAGGATTTACAAAAACTACAATGCAAGCACTCTCACTCCAGCCAAGCATGAATGGCTTATGCCCACTTATTCTAGACAACTACTCGCCAACAAGTGGGTTATCGTATGGCCAAGTTCAAGACAAGGCCATTCACAGAAAACAAACAGTCAGCAAAGCTAAGTACATAACTACTAAAGACTATGCGGTATGATTAAAATTAAAAGAAAAGTAAAACATACATACATCTTACCGTTGACAACTCTTCACATGTGCATAGACTCAACTTAAACAAATTGATTATTATATTTTAAACTTTGGATATCTCATCGAACGGGTTTCCTTTCCTTTAAAATCGCCCTACTGGGCACCAACTTGGGAGCAACTCCAAGAAGGTATTACCTACGTCACATAAAGTGACGGAATTCCTTCACATTAAAAATACAAAAGAGTACAACGTCTTGTGCTCTAATTAGAAGTCATAGATCACGGTTCCATACGACTCCCCCCCCCATTGTTCATACTCAAGGTATATACGTTCAAAGAGTTTTGGTGCGAATCCTCTTTCACTTTACTTGATTAATCAGTTTAACAATATTATGACTCACATACGACAACACATAAAAGCATGCATAAATGACACAACCCTTATTAATTATCTTTTATTTAAGGTGATTTTAAAAATACTCTTGTGAGTCATTTAATTAAACCAAACTTCCTTTATCTCATATTAACTGTGAGTGGCTAACTAGTTACCTTTTCCTTGACTACACATTAAACTGTGAGTGGCAACATTTATATGAACATTTGCTCATTAACTTATAATAATCAAGTGAATAAAAATTCACAAACTACCTTTCTTGTTGATTAAGCAACTACCTGTCTTGTTGAATAAAAAGGCAAGGATACATCTTCTCAAGGACCTTCAGGAACTGACAATGGTGTGTAGTGGCCTCGATGAAAAGAAGCTTTCGCCAATTGACAAATTGCACATTGAGATATGATAGCTTCAACATCAACAGTCATCTTAGGCCACTAGAAGTATTCTTGTAACATGTTTAGAAATTTAGTAATGCCAAAATGTCCTGCTAATCCTCCACCATGTGCTTCTCTAACAAACAAATCTCTGATTGAACACTTAGGTACACACAATTGATTACCCTTGAATAAGAACCCATCATGCATAACAAAAGAACCCACAACACCCTTGTTCATTTGTTGCAATATAGGACCGAGACTATCATCATGCTCATAGTAGGTTTTGATCATGTCTAGACCAAGTAACTTGCAATTCAAAACACTAATAAGAGCATACCTACGTGAGAGAGCATCTGCAATAACATTAGCCTTGCCTTCTTTGTACTTTGAGAAAAGGTGAAAAGGTTGTAGGAACTCCACCCACTTGGCATGTGTAGGATTCAACTTTTGTTGGCCATTAATATGCTTCAATGATTCATGATCAGATAGTAGAATGAAGTGGTGAGGTCTCAGATAATGACTCCAATGATCAAGAGCTCTAACAATTGCATAAAACTCGTTATCATAAGTGGAATAGTTCAACCTTGCTCCATTGAATTTCTCACTAAAATATGTAATAGGCCTCTTCCCTTGAATCAATACTGCTCCAATCCCCACATTACTTGCATCAGTTTCAACTTCAAAAGGTCTTGTAAAGTCAGGCAATGCAAGAATAGGCGTGTTACATAACATCTCTTTGATCTTCTCAAAAACTTTTTGCGCTTCCTTAGTGCACTCAAAAGGCTTGTCTTTCTTTATACACTTGGTCATAGGAGCTATAGTAGATGAGAAATTCTTCACAAATCTCCTATAGAACGAAGCTAAACCATGAAAACCACGAACCTCAGTGACATTAGTTGGAGTAGGCCAAGTTCTAATTGCTTCCACCTTTGTTTGATCCACAGAAACTCCATCTTTTGAGACCACATACCCCAAAAACTTGACACTAAGTACCATGAAATAACATTTTTTGACCTTCCCAAAAAGTCTTTGTTGCCTTAAAGATTTGAACACACTCCTTAGATGATGTAGATGATCCTCATTTCTTCTACTATAAACCAAGATATCATCTATGTAAACAACAACAACTTTCCAATGTACGGCTTCAATACTTCATTCATAAGTCTCATGAAGGTACTAGGTTCATTAGTAAGACCAAAAGGCATGACCAACCATTCATAAAGCCCTAACTTAGTCTTGAAACTTTATTTCCACTCATCACCTTCTTTCATGCGAATTTGATGATACCCACTCCTACGATCAATTTTAGTAAACAAATTAGAGCCATATAATTCATCAAGTAAATCAAGTAACCTTGGAATTGGGAATCTATATTTGATGGCGATGTTGTTGACTGCTCTTGAATCAATACGCATTCTCCAAGTGCCATCTTTGTTAGGAACGATCAAAGTAGGAACCGCACAACGACTCATACTTTCTCTCACATATCCACGTTCCATTAGCTCCTCAATTTACCTTTGAATCTCCTTTGTTTCCTCTGGATTACATTCGGAAGTTGGTTGTTTGGAATTTGAATCCCAGGAACAAGAACTATTTGATGCTCAATGCCCCTCATAGGTGGTAATCCTGGTGGTAGATATTCCGGAAACACATCTTCAAATTCATTCAATAAAGGCTTCTAAATTTGTGGGATGGATGAGGAACCTTCTTGCACTTCCGTAGCCATGACAAAAAAGACTTGATCAAAAGAATTCAACTCCCTTTCCACCTCCCTAGCACTCGTCATAAACACACCTTTTTTGTTCTCCATATTCTCTTGTTGTTTAACATTCACAACTTTCAATGGATTTAATGCAAGAGGTTTGTCATGGACATGATTCTTGATGACATAAACATTACTTCTACCATCATATTGAACAAATCTATCATATTTCCAAGGTCTTCCAAGTAGAATATGGCACACATCCATAGGACGAACATTACATAGCACACTATCTTCAAATTGCGCAATTTCGAATGATATTAAAGCTTGTTTAGTTACCTTAACATCACTAGTATTGCTTAGCCAATTAAGCTTGTATGGATGACGATGATTATGTGTACAATATTTGAGCTTCTGAATAAACAAATTAGACACCACATGCGTGCAACTACCACTATCAATAATCACATCACAAAGTTTACCCTAAACTACACACCTTGTCACGAAGATTTTATCTCGTTGGCTCTCTTCTAATGGTATGGGCTTACTTTGCAAAACCCTCCTCAATACTAGAGCTTGACCATGTGTCTCAAGATCAACTTCCTCCATATCATTGCTAATCTTATCCTCTTGCTCAACGTCATCTTGCTCCCCTTCTTCAAAGATTACATCTAGATATGCTTCTTCAATTTCTTTTGCCTCTCTAATTGTGATGACCCTTGAACTACGACAATTTCGTTGCACATGACCATACCCTTGACACTTGAAACATTTCCTCTTATCATCAGGAATTGATGAGAACTTAGTAGGAGTAATAACCCTAGGCTTATCTCCATTCTCCACCCTAGGATTAGTGTTTTGTGTGAACACCACCTCCTTTTCTTTCTTAGACTCGTAACTTTTGAAGAAAGTTTTAGTTTATCTTTCATAATGTCTATTTTTTCGTAATTTCAAACCATAATTATTCAATGCTATGTAACAATCTTGGATTGTCATTTATATCTTTATTTAATTAATGCAGATTTGGCTTAGTGAGCGCCTTAAGACCATCGAACAACCCCTTAATGCCATGAAATACAACCTCATATCATTTACTATGAAGAGGACTTTGCTCCCAAGGAAAACTCTAGCGGAGTGGATGTCACTTATTTCTCATGGAGGTCTTTCAATTAGATGGGTCATTCCATGGTGTTTTATCAAGGAGATGGTTGGAAGTCATGAGTCAACACCATATGTGCGCCCTCTTGGTTTGTGGAAAATTACTCATTTCCTTTTGACTCGTCTTTTGAGGCAATATGGTATGAAACAAAATATTCCTAGCCTTGACACTGACCCCCTAACTTGCTTGGAACTTCGGGGCCCTGCCATTACCGCATGGACAAAGTATTGGGCCAATCGTCCACGATGGGCTTTTCCGAGGAATGGTTGTTCTACTCAACTATCACAAAGTTACAAGGATTGGATGCTTGCTAAGAGTAAAGAGGAGAGGGATAAGGCCCGGGGCCTTGAAGTTACTGAGAGGTCTAAAGACCCACAGGTCTATAAGGCTCCAAAAAACAGGATTGCAATGGGAGAGGGAAAGAATGAGACTTCTTTAAAGAGAAAGAATGAAGTTGGATTTGTTTTTGATAGGCTAGGTCCAAGAAATAAGAAAAATGCTCCTTCCTTACCTGGTGTCGAAATTGGACAACAAAAGATAAATGAAAAGACCCAAAAAACTATATAAGGTAAGGGGAAAAGAAAGATAGTATGGACTCGTAAAGAGAGCAAGCTCAAGCCTTTGGAGGAGCAATTTGATGAAGGTTTCTCAAAAGAAGTGAATAATGACGAAAAGCTCAAAGATAATCCTAATGGGATGGAGGAAGATCCGGAAGTAGATGAAGACCCAAAGCATGCTCGTAAGGAAAACGAAGTGTAGTGTTTGACTTTAATTATTTTATCATTTTCAATAAAGTGCATGTGCACTACTAGCGTAGACTTTAAAGTAGTCCCTTTTGTTTTGATGATTTCAATTATGCAACTCTTAAAACATTAATGAAGGACAATATTATTTTTTTATTTTTCATGCAAACAAAATTTAGTTATTTACATTAGAAGTTATTGATAATTCATCNATTCATACAATAAAAACTAATTATGTAATTAAATGGGCCGAACATAGAATAAGTTGCCTAAGTATACCAAAGGAATCAGGCAGTGCATAGTTCTAATTATTATATATATATATATATATATCTTATAGAAAAAGACTTAAATGAGCCTTTTATCGAACCTTCGTGGGTCCTTAAAATCATGTGAAACCTTTAAGTGAGGTCTTTTATAATTCANTTTTCATAATTCAATAGTTTAGTCAAACATAGATATTCACTAAAACTATTGAAATGTAACATGCATTCAGTGCAGTTGAAATTCTAACGCTGGGTTGTAGTGCTACAGAACAAATAACGCTGCACGGTGCAGCGTGGTTACAATTGTCGCGCTGACATGGCAACGCGGTTAGAATTGTTACGCTGCAAGGTCAGCGTGGTTGAATTTTCAGCGCTGCCCCTTTCTTATTTATTTAATTACTTTTATTATATATAGCTTTTGGTTTTGTATAGAATGGGTTACGATGCTTTTCCTTTTCTCGATTTGCCCATTTTACATAATAATATGAGCCAAATTGGGCCCATATGTTGTAGGACTTAGTGTGAGTCCATGATTGTCTTGCAATTTTAACCGTAAAACTTCTCCAATTGGTCCAAATTAGTTAATTGAGTAAATTCAGCCCCATCTATGTCAATTAGTTTTACCGCACCGCCTGATAGGATTTTCTTAACAATATACGGCCCCGTCCAATTGGGTCGGAATTTCCCTCTTGGATCGGTGGGTGAGGCTCGTACCTCTTTTAGAAATAAATCTCCTTCATTAATGTTTCTTGGCTTAACTCTTTTATTAAAATGTTTTGCAATCCGTCTTTGATATATTTGTACGTGATGCAAAGCTTTTAATCTACGTTCGTCTAAGAGAATAAGTTCCTCATACCTAGCCTGAACCCATTCGTTTGGGGTCTATAAGGGGAAGAGTGCTTATGTTGTACTTTGTATCGTTGTAAGAGATCAATTACTTCTCCCTTAAAATGAGATCCATTGTCACTAATGAGTTCATGTGGGACTCCGTAACGACAAAAGATGTTTTGTTCAATGAATTTGGCCACATGTTTAGCGGTTATTTTGATATATGAGGCTGCCTCAACCCACTTTGTGAAGTAGTCAACGGCGACCAAAATGAACGTATGTCCTCCAACACCGTTGGGTGTTATTTTCCCGACTATATCAATACCCCAAGTGGAGAATGGCCACGGTGAAGTATAATTGTATAGCTCTACAGGAGGTAAATGTTGTAAGTTAGCAAATATTTGGCATTTAGGACATGTTTTTACATAGTTGCAGCAATCATCTTCCATTGTCATCCAATAATATCCTAAGTGTGTTATCTTTTTTGCTAACATCTTACCATTCATGTGGGGACCGCAGACGCCATTATGGGGGTCTTCCATAAGTTTCTTGGCTCGTATTTTGTCAACACATAGCAAATTAAGCCCTTTTGAGGTTCTTTTATACAATCTACCCTGAATTTTGATATATTGGGAAGATAATAATCTTATTGCCCTTTGTGTTTGAAGGCTTGAATTCCGTGGGAATTCTCCTTTTATTTTGTAATTGAGGACATCTTGATACCATGGAACTTCGTTCTCATCATCAAGGGCATCTTCAACAGCGTTACAATAGGAAGGTTCTTGCCTCCTTTCAGCGCTTAAAGTTATCGATGCTAGGTTATGTGGGATATTTAGCAAGGGGGTCAGCGAATAGGTTATCATCCCTAGCGAGGTATTGGTATTGGATATCATCGAAGTTTTCAGTTATGGTGTCTAAGTGTGTTTGATAGAGTGCTAGGCTAGCACTTCTTACTTTCCACTTTCCAGACACATGATTTATGATGAGTGATGAGTCTCCAAATACTCTTAGTCTTTTAATCCCTAGACCTACTGCTGCCTCTAATCCAACAATGCATGCCTCGTATTCAGCTGCATTATTAGTGACTTCGAAGTCTAATTTGACTGATATTGGAACATGTGCACCATCTGGACTAACTAGAAGAACCCCTACTCCGCACCCCTTTTGGTTAGAAGCGCCGTCAAAGTAGAGGGCCCAACTATCGTCTTCAGTCATTAAGAGGTCTTCATCTGGGAAGTTATATGCTTCCGTCTTTTCCTTGTTAGGAGGGAACTCGGCCAAGAAATCCGACACTGCTCGTCCTTTAATTGCTTTTGAATGGATAAATTGAAGGTCAAATTCGGCCAACATAACAAGCCACTTCGAGAGGCGACCATTTAGTGCTGGCTTGTCAAAAAGGTATTTTAATGGGTCCAAATGGGACACAACATGGACAGAATGGGAAAGCAAGTAATGCCTAAGCTTTTTAGATGCCCATACCAAGGCCAAGCAAGTTTTCTCCAACTGTGAATACCGAGTTTCATACTGGATGAACTTTTTACTTAAGTAATATATGGCCTTTTCTTCTCCATTTATTTCTTGCGCGAGCATGGCTCCGGCAACAGTTTCAGTGATAGTTAAATATAGTCTTAGAGGGACTCCAGGTATTGGTGGTACAAGTATCGGAGGCTTGAGAAGATATTCTTTTATTTTTTCTAAAGCCTCTTGACATTTGTTATCCCATTCCACCTTTTCTTCCTTCTTCAATTTCTTGAAGATGGGCTCACAAACCATAGTTAATTTTGATATGAATCGACTAATATATTGGAGCCTACCTAAGAATCCTCGGATTTGTTTTTCATTTTTAGGGGAAGGCATGTCTAGTATAGCTTTGATTTTAGATGGATCAATTTCTATACCCCGCGTGCTAACTACGTATCCAAGCAACTTTCTAGATGTTACTCCGAAGGCGCATTTTTGCGGATTCAGCCTCATATTATATTTTCTTAGTCTAGTAAAGAATTTCCTTAGGGCAGGAATGTGCCCTTGTCGGTCTTTTGATTTTACAATCATGTCATCTACATAGACCTCTACTTCTTTATGCATCATATCATGAAGCAATGTAGTAGCAGTCCTTTGATAGGTTGCTCCAGCGTTTTTAAGTCCAAAAGGCATTACTTTGTAACAGAAAGTTCCCCATTCGGTAATGAATGTGGTTTTTTCCATGTCTTCCGCAGCCATTTGTACTTGGTTGTAACCTGCATAGCCATCCATGAACGAAAGGAGTTCATGATTAGCCGTGTTGTCTACAAGGAGATCAATGTGTGGTAGTGGAAAATCATCTTTAGGACTAGCTTTGTTTAAGTCCCGAAAATCTACACACATTCTCACACGTCCGTCCTTTTTCGGAACTGGAACAACATTAGCTACCCATTCTGGGTATTTTGAAACGCGTATGAAACCAGCATCTAATTGTTTGATAATTTCCTCTTTGATTTTGAGGGCAACGTCAGGCTTCATACGTCTTAACTTTTGTTTGACGGGTTTAATTGTTGGATTGAGCGGAATTTTGTGTTCCGCAATTTCACGATCTATGCCAGGCATATCCTTGTAGGACCAAGCAAAAACATCGCTAAATTCTTTGAGCATGTTTATTAAGTTTGTGCGCTCTTGTAGATTAAGAGTTAAGCCAATTTTTAGTTCTTTTATATCTTGTTCATTAACGATATTAATGGATTCAATTTCTTCTATTACAGGTGTGCGATTTTCAAATTCTTCCATGAACTTTATTATCTCAACTGGTTCATCATTAGTTGATTTTTCAGCTGAATTAATTATTGCAAGACAATTATAAGGGGAGTGGGGAGAAGAGCGTGGATAAGCAACAGTTGCATAATTATTGAAATCATCAAGGAGTACATCAAAGAGGGACTCAATTCCCTTAGAGCTTAAATCTAAATTAGGAACGGGAGGAATCGAAGGAGCAGATATAGCTAGATTTCCTATGACACTAATATGATCTTTGGATTCGGACTCAAAATCAGACTCAAACTCAGACTCAGACTCAGAATCTTCGAAAATTTGTCCCTCCCCGGTTGAGATAGTAATTTTGGCTCCTTTAGTGTTGATCCACTTCAAGGTCTTTCTCCATCCGCGCTCGACGTTCTCTGAATGGGAAATGAGTAAAGCGGGGTTGAACTTTTCATCTTGCATAGCCTTCTGAATTACTGCAGCTTCGTCTCTCAATGGGTTTCGTTCCAGTCCAAATAACAGACCAAGGGCCCATTTGTCTAAACACTCTGGTTTGGAGTATTTGGTGGGAAGAGAGTATTGTGCTCTCTCTTCTAGAAAGTAGCAATCATGAAATATTTCAAATCCAGGAATTTGTTTCCCGTTTTGAACCAAGGGTTCAGGGAAGCCATAATAGGGGTAATTATCCCCTTCCTTTATAAACTGCCCGTTTAGAGTGAGCTGGTAGGAAGGGATAGAGGTAGTAATTCCCCTTTTGGCGTTGGCCTTTCAAGTCACTTCTTCAACCATATATCTTTTTAATTCCTCTTCTGTCGGTTCATGCTTCAAACCGAAGAGGTTAGGTGTGGCTTTGACTTTAGGGAGATGAGTGATCTCCCTTCTTCCTTTTGCTCTTAAAGGCATGCCAGGAAAATAACCATTTTTTAACATAATAGCATTCACTATCACACTAGCATGGGGATCAAGTTGTAAGTCTTCTGATTCAATGAGAGCGATTTCTTCAGGCACAAATCCCCACAAATCTTCCATATCTTGATCATGGGATATTTTTAGCAGGAATTGATCCTCCATGGCTACTCTGATTGGAGAAGCATTAATGGTTATAGGCACGACTTCATGTATGAGCTTGACCTTTTGATGGAGCGATGAAGGCACCGCACCAAGCATGTGGAGCCATGGGCGTCCTAGAAGCAAATTGAAGGATGATTTTACATCGATGACATGAAATTCAACTTTCTTCCTTATTCCATCGGTGGACATATCAAGAATTATGACTCCTAAGACCTCTCGTCTCGTGTTATCATAAGCTCTTACTCCTTGCAGTGATGGGGAAAATGCTTCTTTTTCTATGCCAAGATGCTTGGCAGTTCTTAAAGGGCAAACATTGACCGCAGACCCATTATCGACTAATGTCAAGGGGACGTTTTTATTCAGTATTCCAGTAGTTAGGTAAAGGGCCTTGTTATGAGTAGTACCTTCCGGGGGGAGATCCTCTTTAGAAAATTCAATCATTTTCTTTGGTCCAGTTGACAAGAGACTCACTAAATTTTCAGGGGTAGTGTCAGGAGAAACATTTAATACATTAAGTTCATTCAGTACAGCTACTCTATGATCACGAGAAGAAGCTAATAATTGCCAAATGGTTACGTCGGCTTTAGTCTTTTGCATTTGCTTAATGAGAGGATTATCATTGCTCTCACTAGAATTTTGGGCTTGTGATGAGCCAGTATTTGTTTGGACTGGAATTGAGTCTTTGTTGACTTGGACCTGAGATGGGCCTTTGTCATTATCAGGTTGATAAGCTCGTCCGGAACGAGTAAGATGCTGAACATTAGACACAACTTCTGTAGGATCTTGATACCAATCATTTTTTATAATTTCTGGATTAAGCCCGAGAGTTGTGTTGGCACTGAGGTTGGTGATATAAGTATCCTCAACATTATCGTCCCATATGCCACATACATGATCGTGCAAGCCTAATACTTCCTCTGTTACATTATCATTATTGGAAGTGATAAATTTAGAAGGATCAAAATTATCGCTAACACAATCAATGGCTAGAATAGACGATCCACCAAAAGGATTGGTGATATTATTCGGCTTGGGAGGTAAAGGTAAACGCCCGTCTTCAACCATGTCTTGAATGACATGTTTGAGGACCCAACATTGTTCAGTATCATGCCCTTTTCCTCTATGGTATTTGCACCATGAATTAGCATTCCATTTTGGGCTTCTCTTGTCCTCTGGTGGGTCAGGAGTTGGCCCAATTGGATGTAAAGCATTTTGGCTTTGAAGTCTGTCAAGAGCTTGAGAATAAGTCATGCTGATAGGAGTGAATCTTCTATATCGGGGCCATCTCTTTATTTTTGATGGACTTCAACGAGAAGCTTCTAAAGCATTGACTTCATTATTTTTGGAAGATTCACCCTTTTTATAGGTGTAGTTCCCCTTATAAGCCTGGGGCTTCGACTGTTTTTTCAATAAATCGTTGTCAACTTTGATCCCGACATCATACACTCGTTTGAAAGAGTCGATGCCTTGATATTTGAGATGTACTTGATAAGGCTCGGACAGGTTGTCTACAAACCTTTCTACTAATTCAGCATCGGATGGTTTTTGGACCAAGTGGGTCATCTTTTCCCTATAACGAGTGAAGAAGGTAGTGAACCCTTTATCACCTCCTTGTTTTAACACTTCGAGTTCTCGGAGTGTGACTTGGAATTCCATGTTATCTTTGTATTGATCAATGAATTCCTTAGTAACAGTATCCCA
>PYUH01000801.1:198422-284462 GCA_016808085.1 Suaeda aralocaspica
TTGAAACCCGATCTGTGCTAAGAGACTAGAACCAATTCTGTGGAATGGGTTCTAAAGAAAGAGGGAAGATCACTGGATAGAATAGAGGATCAACCTTTTTGATGGTCATGGACCCAATAAAGCTCTTAAGGTGATTGACTGGATTACCAGTCACCTTGAACTTTGGAAGAGTAGAAGGATCGAACTTCTCAGGGAGAACAGCCTCGGTGTTAGGGATGTTGGCAGCCTCAAATTGATATGATTTGCCACCCATTGATGAACGATGAATGATATTTTCGATCTCTTTCTTTTTCCTCCTTTCCTCCTCTTGCCTTTTGGCTTCCATTTCAGCCAAATGTTTCTTTTCAGCAACACGTTCAGCTTCAATTTCAGCAAGGCGTATTTTTTCTACTTCTCGTTCAGCCTCCATCTTATTAAGACGCATCATGAGAGCATTCAATGTAGCATTCATATTTTCTTCTTCACTCATACTTGGACTTGGACTTGGAGAAGACGGAACGGAACTTGAGGAACAAATTGGAGAATTTAGAGTAATAAACTCGAAATCTTCACAAATATCCTCTAAGGAATTTGAGATGAATGATGATTGTTCGTCACTACCTAACCTTTGTAAATGCTGATCTGGATCGCGACACCAAGCCGTTGAACCAGCCCTTTTTTGAAAAATTTTCAAGCCATTCAGAAAAGAATTTATTTCCATTTTTCGAAAAAAAAAGAAATAGTTAAGTAGTGTTAACAATGATTAATTTAATACTAAGAGCGTCTGTAAGCTAAGCTAAAGACAACTAAACCTTAATTAATGACATTCTAATTTAAAGAATATAATTAATAAAGGTTTTTTTGACCGTTTTTAGTTTAACTCAAACAAAACCAGTATTAAGTTAATTATTGTTAATGCTTATGTGGATTAAAAGATCATAGGCGATTTTTTTTTTTTTTGTCTTTTTTTACAAAAAAAACGAAAGAATTTCATTCATTAAGAAAAATGAGATTGTTAGCTCCACCTAGAATTCGAAAATAAACTAATTAAATTCTACAAAAAAGAATTGAATTAGTAAATCCTCGAAATATTCAAATTATGTCAATAATCTTAACAAATAAATGTTTGAAATGATTGATACGATTTAAATTTCTTGGTGAATAATGGAAGTATCAAGTTAGTCTTAAAAAAAGATTTTATTCCTAACATGATGTTATTGAGAGTCCTTTTATTTAATAATTTTCCAAAATAAATTCTAAATAGACAACATTAATAGTATTCTATATAAGAACAGAAAGCTAATGAAGTCTTTGGAAGGAAATGATTTTAGTGAATCATTTAATTTGAAGCAAGTTAATAAAATCTTTTAATAAACAAATGCAAAAATCTAAAGTCTCCAAAACAACATGAAGAATAAAATAACAGCATAAAGGAAAACAAAATCACGAAAAAAAGGAAATAAAATCATAAAAAAAGGAAACAGGATCATGAAAAAAAGGAAAGAATAAAAAAACGAAATACAAGCAATGAGGTTCCCTAAACCAAGGTTTTATGTCCTCTAGGGTTAAGCTCTAAAGGTCAATCCAAAGTGTCCTACATCTAAGGAGTGTGCTCCAACACTTTGCGGTGTCATAACCGTTAGATATGGAGTGTCTCCTCTCCAAGTACCATGGGCAACTTGGAATCGATGTAGTTGGGATAAGGTTACGTTTTACTCGGTTGCTTAGAGACCATGGGCCCCACCAAGTCAACGGTTCCTTCCCGAAATGTAATGTTATTATGGTGATTCTAAGGCATGTTTCAAACACATGGAAGCCAAGTGTTTGTCACATGTATGCAATATGTCTAAAAAAATGCAATTTGCTCTAAATATAATAAGTGTATGATTAAGAGAAAATTTTCAAGTCTCGCCCTCTTTTATGTCCCAGCAGAGTCGCCACTGTAGGGGCCCCGGATTTTTGGGTCCCAAATTTTTTGGTCACCTTTCCCAAACCGTCCATAGGTCGAGTTAGACCTAAAAAATTGGCTTAAGGAAAGGTGAAATGGACTTTTTAGAAGTGTTTTGCAAAAAAAAAAAAAACAGGAGCGCAGGAATTTCAGTCGCGCTAGCGTGGTAGCGTGACGGACTTTGTCACGCTGATTGTGCAGCGTCCCCAAGCTTGTCGCGCTGCACTATTTTGTTTTTTTTTGTTTTTTTAATTATCTTTTTTCGAGTGAGATAATAATATATGAATACGGACGATGCTAGTAAGGAGTTGCCAATAAGTTTTAGGAACTAAACTCATAAACCGTGTATCGAGATTAGATACGAATGGGACTCGAGTAAGGGATGTTTGTCTAAATTGCACGGAAATCCTCTCCGATCCCATGGGAATGACTCCAAGTTGTGGTCGAGCGAACCAAAGATTGAACTCGGGGGCGAAGGTACTAACATGACGAAGTGCGTCGGGTTAGTCCATAGGCGGCCATCACTAGTTTCCTCTTAACCATACAGAAATTACATTTAGAATCACACAAAAATATCAATTTACAAAATTCACAAAAAAAAGCATTAAATTGTTAGTGACAACACAAAAAACTAATCAATTTAACTCAAACCATTATTGAAAATTGATTTAGGGAGCCTAACATGATTATATTTGTCCGAAAGAATTATCTTGATTAAGCGTTGCAAACAATCAATTTAAGTCCTTTAACAATAATAACGTGATAAAGCAGTAAATAAATAGTGAAACAACAACTTAAAAGTCCATAAACATGATTTTTAGGGCTCTCACGAAACGTATCACTTCTCCTTTGAAGATTGTCTTCGTCGAGAATTAATTTGGGCGGAGTTTCGAATTATTGTTTCGATATTATTAAAATTTGTAGCCACTTTTTAGTAAAATAAATAGCAAATAAAATAATAAATAATTATAATATGAAAAAAAAACAAGATTGTTAAAAGCAATAATCGGATTATTTAAGTATGGGGAAGAAAGTGAGTTAAAAATGTTTTGAGAAATGAAGGAAATGAGGGTTTTTATAACAGCGTGGGAACCCTAATCACGCAGGGCTGCTAGCGTGGTACGCCGAATCGCGCTGGCCCAGTAGCTCAGGGAACCCTACAACGCTACTAGGGTAGCGCTGTTAGCTTAGTCACGCTGACAGCTCAGCGTGACTAAATTAACCGCGCTGCGTTTTTGAAACATCTTTATTATTATTATTATTATTGTATTTTATTCATTTATTTAAAATAGTAAAAGAGGCATTTGGATAAAAAGGTCCATGAAATAAGAATGAGATTTATTTTTAAGCCCAAGTATACTCGATTATCCAATCTTCTAGAGAAATGAGTTTTTTAATCATCATAGAGTCCTGCCGCGGGACAGGGGACTAAATTAGGTGTCTACAGTTTCATATCAAACATCTTGTTAGAAACCACCAGAGCATCACAAATGATTGCTATTTCATATATGTTTCCTACTAATTACAATGTACCTATGTCCTAGATACTCAGTAGAGAAGAGAAGTGAAAATATCCCACTTACAAATTATTTACACGGTCTTGCTAAGGTCTAGGTCAAAAATAATTGGCAAATGATAAGGGCAATGTCGCTCCCTAGACTTATAATATGACAATTGTCTCTTCACGTCTCCAATGTAGAGCAGCTCACATGTTCACACATGTATGGGATTCGGCATTTAAAAAGCTAATTACACGAAGTATAACTGAAAATAATTGAAATTACATGTTATAACTGAAAATAATTGAAATTACATGTAATTAGTGGTGAATGGTACTCAAGTCTGACGTCGTCTACATGTCCAATGTAGAAGGTGTCATTTTTTTTTTTTTTTTGAAACGCTTAATTTAAGTATATTAATGAATGTTAAAAATGTAATTACTAGTGTAATTAAGTAAAGTAATTAGTATTGTAATTAGTATGGTAATTAGCTAGTCAATTGTTTATTGTTTTTTAAACGCTTAATTAATTAAAATAATTAATGGAAAGTATAATTAGTAGTGTTAATCAATTATTAGTAACATGATTCACTATTGATTTGAGTAATTATGAATTGTTTAATAATTTTGTGTAATTAGTTGTGAATGGTTAATCTAAAAACTGGGAAAATAACTAAAATTAGGTAAAATTATATACGAAACAAACTTACGCAATGTATAAGGGACAAATACAATCTTCATGGGATGACGACTTGCAAGGGGAAACCTTCGTAGCTGGAAGGCGTACAAAACAAACGAAGGTGAAATAAGGATTGATAAGGTTTGGGGGATTTCGAACTCGAACTGATTTTGGGGAATTTTTGCGGTAGATTTCAAGGAGGTTTACTGGTGATGCGATGGGCGTTAGGGCAATTTTTGAGTGGAGAGTAAGAGGGAGAAGGAGAATGGTGAAGAGTGGGTGGTGGACTAGTGGTGGTGAATTTGACAGGGAGGAGCAGGATTGGTGATGAGATTGATCGAGAATGGTGAAGAGTGGGTTGAACTTTATAATGCACTTATATATAGATCATTAGTCATCTAATCCAACACAAACATAAGGAAATGCAACGGGTTGATGCAGTCGTTGCAATATGAGAAATAACCGTTGCATTTGGAGCTCTAATGCAACGGTTTAAAATAACCGTCGTAATAGACTAAAAATAGTGTTGCATTAGCCACAACCATTGCATTACGACGTTGTATTAGCTCTAACCGTCGCATTAAGCCGTTACATTAGCTTTAACCGTTGCATTAGAGTGTTGCATTTGTTCTTAAATGTAGCAGTGAAATCCTACATTGGGGCCTATAAATAACCCTTAAAAACTAAATTTTTAGATTTAATTTGCAATCTTAGAGTTTTAGGATTAAAAAAAGTTTTGAGAGAGAAAAAAAAGAGTTAAAAAAAAATAAAACCGAAAAGAATTTCTGAAGCCAAAAAAAAAAAAAACTTCGCCACCCCTTCTCGCCGGTCTCCACCCTTCACCATCCCTCGCTCGACCGGCGCGCCACCTACTACACCACTTTCAGCCTCGCCTGCCACCTTGCGCCACCATCTCTTCCCCTTTTAGTATTTTTTTCGAGCTTCTAATCAAAAAAATTTTTTTCTTCTTCTTTCTTTTTAATTCAATCTTTCAAATTTCATGTTTATAATTATGATGAATCATGTTTCTATAGTTTTAATCATGTTTTTATTAAGTTATGATTTAGTTTAAAGTATGAATTTATTTGAGATCATGAAATTTTAAATTAGGGTTTGTGAAATTATGAAATTGTTTATTATATTTTAGGGTTTTTAATGGTTAAACTTTAATATTATAATCATGAATTGTTGTTTAGTTAATTTATGATGATTTTATGAAGTTTAGATTGATTTGAAAGGGTTTCAAAGTTGGTTCATATTGCTGCCCAATTTTTTATAATCATGAAAACCAATGGTAAAAATATTATGAACATGTTTTACCTTATGAAAAATTATTCTAAAGCATAGATTTGATTCATGATGATGTTAATAGAGTTTAAAAGAGTTTTATGATAGATTTATGATGTTTAGATGTGTTTTTAAGGAGTTTTGAATGAATAAATAAAGCTGTAAATTTTTGTTAGCACATGTTTATGCCTAATAAAAATAGTAGCATGTGACATAGTTAGTTATAATTATTTTTAATGCATCAAAATATTGTATGATGAATGTAGAACATGACTAAAGTGTTCTTTGATCAAAATATAATGTTTAGAGGGGTTTTTAAGTGGTTTTAACGAATTTTATAAATCTGCCATTTTTGGAAAATTATCGAAAATCAAGTATTTTGCAATGGAAAAATTAAAATAAAGTATGGAATCGAATAGAGACCATATAGGGAATGTTTTGGACAAATTTCCAATATAAAAAGTTAGTTTAGAGTTGTTGTAGAACTTAGTCAACAAGGTTTTCATTTAGATTCGGTTTTCTCTATGTCGGAGATTTCGAGTTAGTTGACTTCTAGAAGTTGTGGCAGATCACCACTACAACACAAGGTACGTAAGTACTAAAGGCGGATATAGAGTTAGAATTCATGCTTGGTTGATGATCTTGTATGATATGTTTGTTGTTGCTTTATCGACTTTAAGTTGACATGCATGAGAAGTTTATGAAAGTAAGAAAAGCATGATTTTAAATTGTTTTGACATTCCACATCTATAGTAATATAAACTCTTCATGATTAAATTGGAATGTTAAAATTATTTCTAATGTTGGCCAATAGTTAATTAAGAAGAAAGGAAAGATATTTAGGTTGATTAGTTACTTAATCAACAAGAAAGGTAGTTTGTGAATTTTTATTCACACGATTATTAGAAGTTAATGAGAAAATATTTATATACATGTTAACACTCACAATTTAGAAAGTTTGAATGTCAATGGTAAGGATGCAACCAACTTAGAAAGTTTGAATGTCAATGGCAAGGATGCAACCATGGGTTAACTAATTGTTTATGGGGATACAGGCCATATGGGTACATCAAGGATTGAGATTTGCGTGTGCATACTCACACACACTTAGAGTGGCATGCAAATCAAGAAAAGAATGGTGGATTTTGGGGAACAAGATGGTTTTTCCCTATGGGTTTTTTCCCACTGCATTTGCTTGGGTTTTTCTCATTTCAGGCATTGAGTCTTTTATTTCTTGTGGAGTCTTGATCATCATTTTCAACCTTAAAGTCATGGGGAATGACTTCTTGAAAGTTTCTTGAAGATTTGAAGTAATTCTTGAAAATGGTGCAAAAATGAAGCAACATTGTGGCGAGTATTTTGCAATTTTCTTAAAGTTTTGGGTTCTTGATTTTTTTTCCGTGTATTTTAGGTTGTAACTTGCTGCTGATTTTGTTTATTAGTTTGTTAGGAAGTTTGTTAGGATAGAATCTTGATTAGTTAGAGTTAGTTAGAGTTTGTTAGCAAGATAAGATCAAGATGCAGTGATGATGTGGCAATCTTATCTTGAGTTGTCATTAGGGTCGTGTTTATCTCGTTTTGTGCGTGTGTTTTTAGATTCTTTTTCTAGGATTTTGTTGATGATTACTCCTATAAATAGTCTCAACATTAGCTTTTAAAAATTAGATTTGAATTAAATAAAAAAGTTTAATCCTTTATACTCCTGTGTAGATTAATTAGTGGCTTTGAGGGTGATTAGGCTTTAATCAAAGACTAGTTGATCAATCTAAAATCCTGGGTTTTGGCGGCTTGGCCTTTAGAAATTCACAATTTTAGTTATATCCCCTTGTGATTTTTTTTTCATACGAAAATTCACATCAAATTTGGTGCTCTCGTTGAGAGAACATTTAATCTCAAGTGCTTGTGAATCTAGTAATCACTTTAACCATAAAATTGCTATGGAGGGTGATGGTGAGAGAGTTCTTGAAAATTTTCAGTGAGGATTATCCTTGGAACAAGGTAAGGAAATCAAGAGAGACAATGAGATCAGGGAGCTTCAAACTATGTTGGAGGAAGTCATGAATTTCGTGAGTGGGAGATCGAAATTTAATAAGAAGGGCCACGAAATTGATGAATCTAATTCAAGCTCTATTGATGAAGATTTAGGAAGGAGAGTACACAAACCTAGGCGTGTATATGATACTAGTTCTAGTGATGAAGATGATCAAAAAAGACACAAAAGACATGATAAACCGAAAGATGATGATCGAAGCCTAAAATTGGACGTTCCTGAGTTCAATGGCAGTCTAGATCCTGAAGTTTTCCTTGATTGGCTTACGAGAACTGAAAGAGTCTTTACTTATAAGGAGTATGACAATCATAAAGCCTTCCAACTAGTGGAATTAAAGCTAACTTCCTATGCTAGCTTATGGTATGAAGGGCTACAAAGGAAACGAAAAAGGAAGGTGGATCGAAAATTGTTTCTTGGCGCAAATTAAAGAGAAAATTGAGAAAGAAATTCGTGCCACATGAGTATGAACAGAACAACTTCCTGAAGATGCATGCCTTAAAGCAAGGGCAGAAGAGTGTGGAGGGATATATCAACGACTTTGAAAGGATGTTGATATTATGTGATCTGGAGGAAAAGGAGGATCATAAGGTTGCTCGATTTGTTGCAAGGTTTAGATGACTCCATCAGGGAGAAAGTGGAGTTGCAACCTTATTGGACTTATGAGGAAATTTGTAAAGTGGCACTGAGAGTAGAAAAACATGGGAATTCAAAGAAACCTAAAACATTATTTAAATCCTATGAATCTAAGAAGGAAAAGGAGGTGGTGTATTCCCGAACACCTAGTGCTAAACCTAGGGTTGATGGCTAGAAAAGGGCAGCCACAACACCTAGTGCTAAACCTAGGGTTGACGACTAGAAAAGGGTAGCCACTTCAGTAAAACTACCTGCAATTCCTGATGACAAGAGTAAGTGTTTCAAGTGTCAAGGCTATGGACACCTACAATGCAATTGCCCCAGCTCCAGGGTAATTAATTTTAGGGAAGCACAGGAGATTGAAGATGCATACCTAGATGTTCTTCTTGAAGAAGGGGATAACAAAAATCAGAATCACAGGAAGATAAAAGCAGTAATGATATGGAGGAATTAGAGGCTGAGACGCAAGGCGAAGCATTAGTCCTCAGGAGAGTTCTGCTTTCTAAACCAACACCAGTCGAAGAGAACGAGAGGGACAAAATTTTCGTGACTAGATG
The DNA here is from genome assembly GCA_016808085.1 of Suaeda aralocaspica. NCBI lineage: Eukaryota > Viridiplantae > Streptophyta > Magnoliopsida > Caryophyllales > Amaranthaceae > Suaeda > Suaeda aralocaspica. The sequence continues at coordinate 207,054 of PYUH01000801.1, forward strand.
CAATGTGCAAGGAAAACTCTGTAATTTTATTATTGATAGTGGCAGTTGTGCAAATGTGGTCTATACATTACTGACTCAGAATCTTGACTACCCTACACATAACCATCCTCAATCATACAAGCTACATTGGCTGAGCAATACTAGTGATGTAAAGGTGACCAAACAAGCCTTGGTCTATTTCAACATTGGTCAATTTGAGGATTTTGTATTATGTGATGTTTGCCCTATGAATGCTTGTCATATATTGCTTGGTAGACCCTGGCAATATGATAAATTTGTGAAGTATGATGGGAGAACCAATGTCTAGGTCATCAGAAAACTGGAGAATGACAAGCCAATTGCCTTGAAACCCCTAAAAGTGGCGCAAGACAGGGAGCAATGAAATGTGGAGAACAAAATTAAAGGGAGTATTCTTGTCAAATCCTAAGGAGCTAGAGAAGGAATTATCTAATTGCCAGCAAGTGTTCCTATTAATGGACAAGGAAGTGAAAGATGAAACCTCTACAATCCCACGAATTCTTCAACCATTACTGTAAGAATTCGAAGATGTATTTCCAGATGACTTACCACCAGGATTACATCCCAATCGGGGTATTGAACACCAAATTGACTTGATTCCAGGTGCTCATATTCCCAATAAGCCAGCATACAGGTGCAATCAAGAGGAGAGTAAGGAGATACAAAGGCATATTGAGGAGTTAATGCAATGGGGGTATGTTAGGGAAAGTATGAGTCCATGTGCTGTGCCAACACTGATTGTTCCTAAGAAAGATGGACCCTAGTGCATGTGCATCGATTCTAGGGATGTCAACAACATCACAATCAAGTATACGTTCCCAATCCCAAGGTTGGACGATTTATTGGATGAATTGTATGGCTCACAAGTGTTTTTCAAAATTGATTTGAGAAGTGGGTATCATTAGATACGCATGAGGGAAGGAGATGAGTGGAAAACAACTTTCAAAACTAATTCAGGTCTCTATGAATGGTTAGTTATGCCTTTTGAACTCACCAATGCACCTAGTACTTTTATGAAGCTCATGAACGGAGTTTTGAAACCATTCTTGGGTAAGTTTGCTGTTGTTTACTTTGATGATATACTGATTTATAGTAGAAGCAATGGAGATCATCTACAGCATCTAAAACAAGTTTTCGAAACTTTGAGGCAACAACAACTTTATGGGAAACTTCAGAAGTGCTACTTTATGGTGAATAGCGTGACCTTTTTGGGATATGTGGTTTCAAAAGATGGAGTTTCAGTGGATCAGTCTAAGGTTGAAGCAATCAAATCATGGCCAACACCAACGAATGTAACAGAGGTTCGTTCTTTTTACGGTTTGGCGTCATTCTACAGGAGGTTTGTCAAAAACTTCTCATTAATTATTTCTGCTATGACTGAATGCATTAAGCAGGATAGAAATTTGAATGGTCCAAGGAGGCACAGAAGGCTTTTGAAAAGATAAAGGATTTGTTATGTCATACACCTATTCTTGCATTGTCTGATTTCATAAAACCTTTAGAAGTTGAAACAGATGCAAGCAATGTTGTGATTGGCGCAGTTTTAGTGCAGGGGAAGAGACAAATTGCCTATTTTAGTGAGAAATTGAATGGAACCAGGTTGAATTATTCCACCTATGATAAAGAGTTTTATGCAATTGTTAGAGCTCTGGATCATTGGAGTCATTATTTAAGACCTAATCATTTCATCCTGCATTCTGATCATGAAGCACTGAAACATATCGATGGTCAGCATAAACTGATTCCTAGACATGCCAAGTGGGTTGAGTTCCTTCAATCCTTACATTTTTCTTCCAAATATAAAGATGGCAAGTCTAATGTGGTACCAGATGCGCTTTCTTGAAGGTATGTACTGATTAGTGTTTTGAATTGCAAGCGTCTGGGTTTAGAACTAATCAAGAAATATTGTGAATATGATGTGGATTTTGTTCTCACGATGCAACATTTGGAGAATGGAGTAGTTGGATCTTATGTGTTGCATGACGGATTCCTATTTAAAGGGAATCAGCTATGTGTGCCTAAATGTTCAATTAGAGAACTCCTGGTAAGAAAGGCACATGGAGGAGGTCTTGCAGGGCATTTTGGGATTGCTAAATCATTAAGCATGCTACAAGAACATTTTTATCGGCCTAAGATGATTGGAGATGTGAAAACTGTGATATCTCAATGTGCTATATGTCAGAAGGCCAAGGCAACGCTTCATCAAGGTCTATACACCATTGCCAGTTCCTGAAGGTCCCTGGGAAGATGTATCAATGGATTTCATTGTTGGTCTGCCTAGAACTGCACGCAACAAAGTCTCTATTATGGTGGTGGTGGACAGGTTTTCAAAGATGATGCATTTCACCCCTTGCCATAAGACTGATGATGTTGTTAATGTTACAGAGCTATATTTTATGGATGCAATACGATTGTATGGAGAACCTAAAACCATTGTCAGTGACAGAGATTCAAAATTCATGCAAATCACTGTTGATGCCGGTTGGAACAAAATTTCTTTTTAATACTTCATATCATCCACAAACTGAGCAGACTGAGGTGACAAACAGGACTCTGGGGGTATTACTGCGTGGATTGGTGAGCAAAACTCAGAAAGATTGAGACTTACAATTGGCACATGCTGAGTTCGCTTATAACAGATCATCTACTTATGCAACTAATCATTCACCCTTTGAAGTTGTTTATGGAGTCAATCCCAGGCTACCAATTGATTTCATTTGTATTCCTAAAGGTGAGTTAGTTCATAAGACTGCTTTGGATAAAATTCAATGTATGCAAAAATGACATGCCCAGGTTAGAGCAAGGACTGAAAAGGTGAATGACCAAAACAAGGCTAGCGCAAATAAGCACAGGAACCAACGTGGATATCAGGAAGGTGACTTGGTTTGGCTACACTTGAGAAAGGAACGATTTCCTAATAAGAGGAAGAACAAATTAATGCTTAGGTGTGATGGTCCATTAAAAATACTAAAGGAAGTTGATGAAAATGCTTATCAACTTGAGTTACAAGGAGATTATGGGGTTTATGCTACTTTCAATATAGGTAATTTATCTCCATACATTGCTTTTGAGCAACTTCGAAGTTTGAGGTCAAACTCTTTTGCAAAAGGGGAGGATGATACAAGTGTGGATAGCAATACATATAACGATCACAACTTCGAAAGTTTGAATGTCAATGGCAAGGATGCAACCGTAGGTGAACTAATTGCTTATGGGGATAAAATCCATATGGGTGCATCAAGGATTGGGATTTGCGTGTGCATGATCACACACACTTAGAGTGGCACGCAAATCAAGGAAAGAATGGTGGATGTTGGGGAACAAGATGGTTTTTGCCTGTGGGTTTTTTCCCACTGCATTTTCCAGGGTTTTCTCATTTCAGGCATTGAGTCTTTTATTTCTTGTGGAGTCTTGATCATAATTTTCAACCTTAAAGACATGGGGAATGACTTCTTGAAAGTTTCTTTATTTAAATATTGGATGTTGAAAGGTTTCTTGAAGATTTGAAGCAATTCTTGAAAATGGCGCAACAATGAAGCAACATTGTGGCGAGTATTTTGCGATTTTCTTCAAGTTTTGGGTTCTTGAATTTTTTTCGTGTATTTTAGATTGTAAAATGCTGATTATTTTGTTTATTAGTTTTTTAGGATGTTTGTTAGGATAGAATCTTGATTAGTTAGAGTTTGTTAGAAAGATAAGATCAAGATGCAATGATGATGTGGCAATCTTATCTTGAGCTGTCATTAGGGGCGTGTTTATCTTGTTTTGTGCGTGTTTTTTTAGATTATTTTGCTAGGATTTTGTTGATGATTATTCCTATAAATTGTCTCAAAATTAGCTTGTAAAAAAAAGATTCGAGTTAAATAAAAAAAGTTTGTTTTGTTTAATTAAAAACAAAAATCCGAAATTCTTGTCAGTTGGTGGTTGAATCCTTTATACTCTTGTGTAGATTAATTAGTGGCTTTGAGGGTGCTTAGGCTTTAAGCAAAGACTAGTTTATCAACCTAAAATCGTGGGTTTTGGTGGCTTGGCCTTTCGAAATTCACAATTTTAGTTCTATCCCCTTGTGAGATTGTGTTCATACGAAAATTCACATCACATATGTAATACCTTCTTAGAGTTGCTCCCAAGTTGTTACCCAATAGGGCGATTTTATAGGAAAGGAAACTCGTTCGATGCGAAATCCAAAGTTTAAATATAATTATTAATTTGTTTAAAGTTGAGACTATGCACAGGTGAAGAGTTGTCAACGGTAAGAGAATGAATGTTTTACTTTTATTTTTTATTTTGACCATGCTGCATTGTCTTTAGTAGTTATGTACTCAGCTTTGCTAATTGTTTGTTTTGTGTGCATAGCTTTGTCTTGGACTACGCCCTATGATGGCCCACTTGTTGGCGAGTAGTTGTCGAGTATAAGAAAAAGCTACAGGTACAAGTGGGCATAAGTCATTCATGCTGGGCTAGAGCAAGAGTGCTTGCATTGTAGTCTTCGTAGCTAGTTTCCTAGTTTAATTGCTTTTGAATTTAGTAGTTATTTTTTATTTGATGTTGGTTTTTATTTCTGAAGTTTAAAGTTTTTGGTTTCTGAAGGGCCATTAATATGGTTCCAAAGTGTAATAAAGTTTAAAGTTGGTTTTTGCTTGATTTTAGTTTGGAGATTATTTTTGAGGTTGAGTTTTAAATTGGTTTTGGTTTTAAAGACTTATGTTGTACTACTTTGATAAAAGCCTTAGCCGTTATCACAGTGGCGGTAATGCTTTGGTTTTTCCTAGTTATTTTGGTGTTTTTAAAATTATAGTTCTTCATTATTTATAATATGTTTTCTGGAAAATCTACAGAAGAAAGTTAGAAAATTCCAGGGTGTTACAATGTTGTTCTAAGTTTTTGTGGATAAGGAACCATCTGAAAGAATTTGGTGTTGTTTATGATAATGTTCCCACCTATTGTGACAACACCAGTGCTATAAATATTTTAAAGAATCATGTCTAACACTCCAAAACTAAGCACATAGAAATTATACATCATTTCTTGCAAGACAATGTGGAAAAGGGCTTGGAGGAGTTGTTGTTTTGTAAAAGTGAGGATCAAATAGCTGATAGCTTCACTAAACCTTTGTTTAGAGAGTCTTTTTTAAAATTAAGAGTCTTGTTATGTCTAGTTAGATTTTAGGTATTTTGGCTTCAATTACTTCCCTCAATGATTGGTTAAAATTTGTATTCTCTTGTATAGTTTGTGTATATACCTATCACGAAATCCTTCAAGTGTTGTGTAGATGGTTTAAAACCTCAAAAGGGTTGAGAACCAGCGTTGCAAGAAAAACATGTTAAGTCAACCAAAGTTGCTAGAAACAAGGTGAAGTGGTCTTGTACATATACCAGCAAAGGGAAACAACAATTCAACTCTGATATGTTTTTCAATTGATATTTTTATATGTTTTGAAAAATTAATATAAGATATTTTCCTTTTGGAAGGAAATAATCTTATTACAGTTATTTTGCTTCATGATTAAGGCAAATACCATACATGCCTAATTACTCGGCTTGGTTGAGAAATTTATGGCAAGTAATCATTACAAAATTTGATTCAAAATTTGAAAAAAAATTCCGTTGCTATTTTATTGATCAACCAATTTATTTTTGGCCTCTTGCTTCCTTTCCTATATATATACAATCGTGCTAACCTTTTGTAGGTCACTTCTCTCTCATACTCACTCACAATTCTCTCTCTCATGCTCTGGTTCTGCTTCAAAATTTGAAATTCAAATATCACAATTCATCAAGTTACTACTCATCATCTTCTCCATGAATCTTGATCAAAACTAGGTTTTTGAAATGGGAAGAAAAACCAACCCAAACACAGCCAGAAGAGGACTAGGAAGGGGACATGCAAGTGATTCCTCTACTTCATCTCAGGGGACCACTAGTTTACCTCCAAACCCACCTTAGCCCAATCAAAGCCCGATAACACTACCTTCAATGGTTGGTTCCAAAACATCATCACCCACAAAATCTCAAATCACCACAAAAGATCCACCACAAAAATCACCTTCATCACCCAAACCCAAAGAAACCCAAAGTATTTCGAAGGAGATCGTTCCACATTCTTGTCCCTTAGAGAGTGTTGGTTCCACCATCAAGGAACTAGTAACTTCTCAAGGGGAACAACATCAACATGCACAAAGGTCCATAAATCAAGAGTTGGAGGATATAGTTTAGGGAGATCTAGGTGCGGGAGATGAAGATGTGGAGATTACTGGTCACAAGGAAAGCTCGCCTACTATTGAGATTAAGGTGCGTGGTAGGGTTAATCGGTCTTCAATAAATAAGGAGGAAAAAGTTCAGTAGGAACAGTCTACTGGTTTTGCTAAGGGAACCAAGAGGAAAGGAATACCAGACTACCAGCTAGGACTCCTTGCACTTCGAAAGGTAAATCTATAGAATCCCTTGTTACTACCGGTTCTACTTATTTGAGTGCTAGGGTTGATTTTTTCTGGTTGTCATGTTGAGGGTGAATATTTTGATGTGCCTACCTTGTCAAAGTTTAAGGAATTGATTGAGTACCAAGAATGGATGCCTTTTCTAAATGCAATGCTGCTTGCAGTAGTGGAGTTAGGGAGTTTTATGTGAATTTGAAACAGTTGCCTGATATGTTTGTTGGTTCTCGTGTTGAATTTTGATGTGAGTCTGTCTGTTGCTACGTTGTCTAGTATGTTGGGAGTCCCTAGGGATGGGTTTGATAAGTATTCTAGTGAATGGTGGCCTGTATTGGTTGGGGTCACATTAGAGGAAATTTATGAGTTCTTATTTGGTGGCAAGATACCCAAGAAATTTGTTGTATTAAAGTCTGCTAATCTCAAGGAATCGGTAATTCTGGTTCTGCACTCGTTATACAATAAGGTCCTGATCCAAAGGGCTCATGGCAGGGGAACAGTACGCATCATGAAGATGGTTCTTATGTATCTTGGTGGACGCCTGGATAGTAAGGTGCAACCAAAGTGAGGTGCGACAACTTCCCAATAGTTAAGTGTTGCACCAGTTTCTAGCTTGGGGGACGAGGTTCAGAGTACAAGACTCTTCCACATGATATGGTCCTCTACTAGATCTCATTTATAATCACATCATGCAATACCAAGCACCATTACTGAAAAGGCTATCGCACACCTCTCAAAAATAACCGAACAACTCTAACTAATATAGCTAGGGAAGTAGGGATCGAATCCTCAGGGAAGCTATTAAATTCTACTAGCTGTAAAAAGCCTAAAGCGTGTAAGGGGCCTTGGTGGAAATTTCAGTAAATGGTTTCTAAAACTAAGAAGACTAACAATTTAAACTAAGGAAATGACGGGAAAATAACGATTAAACTCTATTAATGGAAACCTAGGGCTATCGGTTCACTATGATCAATCAACAAACTCAATTAACGCTCACTAATCAATTCATTGGCATTCATTGAACTAGGGCTCACTAATTCTCTCGAACTTAGACTCCCTCAAAACTCCTTTACCGGCTGTCGCTCGCATAAATTCGTTTTTGCCTATTATTCAGTGGTCTAATTATGGTAATCTTACCTCTTGGCCTTGATTTCAACAATAACCTAACTTACAACTAAATCTGGCCACAATTTAATCGCAATCACTAGAAATCAATAATAGGAATTCAATTAGAAGCCAAGAACTAATTAGAAAACATAATTTAAGTTCAAATCATGATCATAGATCCCCTCACCCTAGAGAAAAGGACTACTCACTCATAATTAAGGGAACAAAAGCAAAATTGAAATCAAACAACATGATCATGAACAAGGAATTAATTAAAACTAAATTAATTACTAATAAAACTAAATTAAGAACCAAAATAGCAGAACTAATTAATCTAAACTAAAAACTAAGAAATTAAAGAGGATCATGAAACTAAAAGAATTAAAAAGCATAATAAGGAAAGAGATTACCAAAATAAAGATTGAATTGCATTCATTGAAAGCTTGAATTCATGAACAAAGTAATTTAATCCTAAAATTCTAGAGAGAAAAAGTAATTTTGGATTCCTAGGTCTAAAAATATGATAAAAACTAGGGTAGAGTCGTGCCCCCTTTACATAGAGTATATATAGTATTTAGGTTTTATTAAAATAAAACACACGAGCAAAAACCGCGAAGAAAAGCCGAACGGATCAAAATCCGTGCTACCTACGCCCGCATAGGTCGAATCCAATTTGTTCCCTGCGTCCGCGTGGTGAATATTGAGTGAGTTCTGATACTTCTGATCTATGTTGCGGGCGCATAGGTTAAATGGGGATTCAAGGGCTGCGCTCGCATGAACCAAGTTGAGCAACATTTTGACGATCTTACTTATTTTTTCGCTCGATTCTTCGAATCTCGCTCGTGACTTGGCACGCATCCCGAGGCAAGCACATTTTGACTCGTTTTAGCCTCCAATGACTTCATAACTCTCTATTACGCTCCTGTAACAAATAAACAAAACCGAAAACCACGCGTAATAACCGAAAAAGTATAAAAATAACTGTAAAAGGTTCTAAAAGTCATCTAAAGATGCTAAAACCGTTCCAAAACATAACTTAACATTGAAAGACAATATTTAATCAAAACGAAGCCACAAACTTAACTATTTAGCACAAGAATCAACCGAAAATGAGGGAAAAACACAACATAAAACACGTATATCAAATTCCCCCAAACCGAACCTTTGCTCGTCCCGAGCAAAACACAACGAAATTGACTACACCCCATAAAAACAAAATAGGCATCATAACTCAAGAGAACATCCGAAGACACATGGATCAAGGCTAGCCAATCAAGCACCCAATTACCGTCCTTCCTAAATATGGGTCAAACAAAACTAACCGAGCAAGTTTAATGAATCGATGACTACAGTAGCTCACGGGTTGTCACTCCACAAAATTTATGATGAGCTTATAACAATGAAGCTCTAACCCTCACCTCCCAACCAAATCTGGAATGCAATGCAAAATGTGTTTAAATGCAATTTTAAGAACCCGAAACCCACATCTCACACCTCATGCAAGTGTTTGAGGGTATCCACTCATCCTAAATGTCGACTCGAAATGCAATTAATACTCTACGACCTTGACAAAGGATTCACTTCACAATAAACATAGCATGTGCACGAAGATCAGAAAGGACTTTTATAAGCTTGTAACGTGGCTAGGGTGATGGGTAGGATAAAAATTTGGGATGATGTGGTGGAATGCGGGGTATACGCATATAAAATTGAGGAAAGACATCAACATTCTCCATCATCCAATTCAACCAAATCAAACCAAACTTTTCTTTATTTTTCACATCTATACCATAAATCTCATAATTCAATCATCAACCACTACTTCACAAACTTTAAACTTCTATTTTTTTTTTTTCATCTTGTTCTTTTTTTTCAACTTTATTATGGTTTCATAAATTTTTTTTCTTCACTTTATTTTTCATGCATAATAAAACATAGTTTCACGACTCTTAATGATTTGTTTTTGCTTAAAATTCAATAAACAATAAACATAATCATCACACATACATAACTAGGCCATGAATAAAATATGACTTTTTAATTAACAACAACAGCCTAGACATTGGTATGCAGAGCCTTATATGTGAAACTTTATAATTTAACTTTCATCAATAACATTTCCACTATTTCACCATCAATCCTCCATAACACCTTTCAAAACTTTATTTTAACAACATCACAACTACTTCAACTCCCCCAAACCAAGTTTGGGCATATAATGCATTATGTAATAGGGCTAATAGGCATGTAATGTGGCTAAAATACAAATGAAAGGGATAAAAGCTCAAAACTTGGGATCAAGGGAAAATTTAAATGTGGGAAATGAAATTCTGAAGCTCAAAAGAAGAAATGAGAGCCTTTTATCATGCGCAACATACACAAAATCCACAATTAAAGCTACTAGAATCCAAAGTCAAACCCAAGATCATAATTGCACCAGGAACTAAGCACACATGAAAAGAAAATATGAATGAATTTATATTCAAAAGTGGCTCAAATCCTCCTGTTAACACAGTTCAAGTCCAAGACCCAAGCAAGGTTGAGAAGAGTTGACCAATAAAAGGAAATCAAGCAATCAAATTCAAGTCATAGCCAACAAATCACACATGTGGATCCATCCGCAGTCAAGAGTCATAAAGTTTTCAAAATAAGCACAAGGGGTCCAGAAGTAGTCAATTCCGACAATAAATCTCAACTGGGACACGAGTAATCCATTAAGCTAATTCTCTCTAAAATTAAACCTAAGAAAACATTACAATCTTTTTGGTCACATGTAAACTCCCATTCCTCACGAATGGTACAAACCATGCAATAGTCCTAAGAAAGCAATAAAACTAAACTAAGAAAGCAATAAATAACAAAAATAGGAAAGATATAAAATACTTACCTCCCCCAAGCCGAACTTAGCAATGTCCTCATTGCTAGCGGGAGAAAGAAACTACTAACCTACGGGTTGCCTCCCGCAAAGCGCTTGTTTAAGGTCATTAGCTTGACCGTAATTACCTTACCACAAGGTGGATCAAAGAGTGAACGTGAGCCCCATGTAGTTAAACACCCAAAGCAATTTGGGGTTATTGTTTGTTCAAACACCCCATGTTCTTTGCTAGGAACCTCATAATTTGTTTTCTTCACTTCACAAGCATGTGAGGAGGACTTTTGAGGCTTTTGACGCTTCTTAGGGCGCGATTTCTTTTCTTTGTATCTTGATATGTCTCATTATTATCACTATCTCTGTCACCTGGAATAGAATCCAAACACAGAGAGGCTTCCAGAACATCCTTATCAGGGGATCGAGGCAAGTCATTATGAACAATCTCATTAAAAGTGTAAACTATATTGCATGGTTGTTCTAACATGGGAATTTTCATTGCATTATTAAGATTAAATGTCACTTTTTAATCCCCTACATAAAGGTTAAACTTCCATTTTTAACATCAATGACGGCACCTGCAGTATGTAAGAAAGGTCTACCTAGAATGATAGGGATATGAGCATCCTCATCAATATTAAGGACAACAAAATCAACTGGAATGAAAAAATTTCCTACTCTAACAGGTACATCCTCTAAAACACCCTTAGGGTATTTTACAGTTCTATCCGCCATTTGCAAAGTAATATTAGTAAATTTAAGCTCTCCCATGTCAAGCTTCCTGCAAATTGATAAGGGCATCACACTTACACTAGCTCCTAAATCACATAGAGCCTTATCAATAAATANTAGAGCCTTACCAATAAATAAAAGACCTATATTACATGGAATTGAAAAATTGCCAGGATCCTTCAACTTAGGAGGAGATTTGTTTTGAAGGATCGCACTGCACACTTTGGTGAGTGCAACTGTCTCTTTTACATTCAACTCACGTTTCCTACTTAACATATCTTTCAAAAATTTAGTATAAGTAGGCACTTGAGTAATTAAATCAGTGAAAGGCACAGTAACTTGCAAATTTTTAACTATGTCAAGGAATTTACGAAAGTGATTATCATTCTTACTCCTGGTTACCCTGTTCAGAAAGGGTAACGACACCTTTGAGGGAGGAATCGTATCAGTAACCGAATCTGCTGCTGGAGCTTGCTTCTTTGCTGCTTCATTCTCCTTTTCTGCAGCTTCTTCCTCAAGGTCTTCAATAACAACCGAACTAGTCTTTCGTGTTCCATCTGCAGCCTTGTTAGCATCATCATCAGGCATTCTAGGACCTTCATAGTAAGTACCGCTCCTTGTTGCAATGGAATTGCAATGATCACGAGGTGGGTTGCTTGATGAAGCATTTGATGGGGCAGGTTGAGGAGGAAGTTGGCCTTGTTGCCTTTGAGCTGATGATTGAGCAATTTGTGCTACTTGAGTCTCCAATTGTCGATTGTGGGCCTGCATAGCTTCCATGGCTTTCTGCATCTACATCATCATGTTCTTCAGTTCTGAATAGTCATTGCTAGATGGCTGTGGAGGTGCTGGGAGTGGTGCTGGAGGTGGTGGTCTACTGAAACCCAGTGGTTGAGGTGGAGCAAACCGTTGAATCTGTTGTTGTTACCGTGGTACAAAATGTGGCTGCTGCTGCGGACTTTGAACATTGCTAGTATTCTTGTAGGAGAAGTATGGATGATCTTTCCAACCAGGATTGTAGGTGTTGGAAAATGGGTTATTCTTGTAAGCTTGAAATGCACATACTTGCTCCATAGAACTATGACATGCTTGCATACCATGCCCAAAAGAACCACATAAATCACAAAAGACATTTGTAGCTCCCGAATGTGCGGCCATTGCAGCTACTGTCATTGGATTGGAGGATGGTGTGTTGATTTTGTCTAGCTTCTCATGAATTGCATTGTTTTGTGAAGCCAAACTCTCATATTTGTCATCTATCACATGTTTTCCTCCTCTCTTAGAATGTCCTCTAGGATTACCAAATTGAGAATTATGAATAGAAATCGCCTCAATTAAATCATAAGCAGCATTGACTTCTTGGTTCATAAATCGACCACTAGCAGCAGAATCAAGCAAAGTTCTACTCTCATTACCCAAGCCATTATAGAATGATTGCACTAAAAACCACTTCTCAAGTCCATGATGAGGGCACATTCTCAATAAATCCTTAAATCTCTCCCATGCATCATAAAGAGTTTCATCTGTTTCTTGGTTAAAATTCGTAATTTGACTCCTAAGTTGTGCAGTTCTCTCCGGAGGATAGTACTTCCTTTGAAAAGCAAGAGCCAAGTCATCCCAACTATTAATAGTATCCATGTTTAGACCATTCAACCAAGATCGAGCTTTCTCCTTTAATGAAAATGGGAACATCGTACGCCGTATGTAATCTTGAGATACACCAACTTGCTTGATTGTACTGCAGTAATGAATGAAGTTATTCAAATGTAAGTTCGGATCTTCTTTCATTGTGCCTGCAAACTGATTCCTTTCAACCATGTTCACCAAAGCTGGCTTCAATTCGAAATTCAGGGCCTCTATATCAGGAACTCGGTATCCACCTCCCACTGTTGCAGAACTCGGCTGAGAATAGTCTTTTAAGGACCTTGCTTGTGGTGGTGGCGGCGGTGCATCATCCCGTGGTGGGTTATTCTCGTTGAATTGTGATCCCGACATTTCTTCTTCTTTATCAGAACTATCGGAAATGTTCAACTCAGCAAATAATTGTGTCAAATCAACAAGTGTTCGTTCAGAAAGGATGCTTCTTCGTGATCTCCACTTCCTCCTACGACTCCTCTTATGCAACGATCTTTCCGGTTCAGGATCAATCCAAACCGGCATACAACCTAATACCTGCACACAATCGAAACTGGAAACCGAAATAAGAACTACCTCAAAGAATGTGAAGTTCCCTTGAGGTAAGAAAAATAAAATCGAAAATAAAGGTAAAAAGAACACTTTAAACCCTACTAATAAAATTAAAAATTGCTTCCCCGGCAACAGCACCAAAATTTGAACAGGCTATCACACACCTCTCAAAAAATAACCGAAAAACTCTAACTAATATAGCTAGGGAAGTAGGGATCGAATCCTCAGGGAAGCTATTAAATTCTACTAGCTCTAAAACGCATAAAGCGTGTAAGGGGCCTTGGTGGAAATTTCAGTAAATGGTTTCTAAAACTAAGAAGACTAAGAATTTAAACTAAGGAAATGACGGGAAAATAACGATTAAACTCTATTAATGGAAACCTAGGGCTATCGGTTTAGTATGATCAATCAACAAACTCAATTAACGCTCACTAATCAATTCATTGGCATTCATTGAACTAGGGCTCACTAATTCTCTCGAACTTAGACTCCCTCAAAACTCCTTTATCAGCTCTCGCTCGCATAAATTTGTTTTTGCCTATTATTCAGTGGTCTAATTGTGGTAATCTTACCTCTCGGCCTCGATTTCAATAATAACCTAACTTACAACTAAATCTGGCAACAATTTAATTGCAGTCACTAGAAATCAATCATAGAAATTCAATTAGAAGCCAAGAACTAATCAGAAAACATAATTTAAGTTCAAATCATGATCATAGATCCCCTAACCCTAGAGAAAACGACTACTCACTCATAATTATGGGAACAAAATCAAAATTGAAATCAAACAACATGATCATGAACAAGGAATTAATTAAAACTAAATTAATTACTAATAAAACTAAATTAAGAACCAAAATAGCAAAACTAATTAATCTAAACTAAAAACTAAGAAATTAAAGAGAATCATGAAACTAAAAGAATTAAAAAGCATAAGGAAAGAGATTACCAAAATAAAGATTGAATTGCATTGATTGAAAGCTTGAATTCATGAACAAAGTAACTAATCCTAAAATTCTAGAGAGAAAAAGTAATTTTGGATTCCTAGGTCTAAAAAAATGATAAAAACTACGTAGAGTCGTGCCCCCTTTACATAGGTTATATATAGTATTTAGGTTTTATTAAAATAAAACCCACGAGCAAAAACCGCGAAGAAAAGCCGAACGGGTCAAAATCCGTGCTACCTGCGCCCGCATAGGTTAAATCCAATTTGTTCCCTGCGCCCGCATAGTGAACATTGAGTGAGTTCTGATACTTCTGATCAATGTTGCGGGCGCATAGGTTAAATGGGGATTAAAGGGCTGCGCCCGCATGAACCAAGTTGAGCAACATTTGACGATCTTGCTTATTTCTTCGCTCGATTCTTCGAATCTCGCTCGTGACTTGGCATGCATCCTGAGGCAAGCACATTTTGACTCGTTTTAGCCACTAATGACTTCATAACTCTCTATTACGCTCCTTGATATGTGCGGTCTTTATTGTGTTTTTCCCCTTGTTTCGGGCCAATTTTGTGCCTAATAGTTGTGATGCTGGCTTGATTTTAGCTCATTTGATGTTCTTTAGCTAATTTGAAGTGTTTCGCCAAGTTTGATTGATTTCCGGCAATTTTAGAGCTTTTTATTTTGATTTTTTCAATTGCGGTTGTTATGTTCGGTTTTGGTGTGTTTTGTAATTTCAGGAGCACGGAAACCGAGGTTTGGAACGAAGCTGGGAAGCTTGGACGGAACAAGAATGATATATGCACGGGAGTGCATTGCAAAAAAAATTATGGAAACAAGTCATGAAGAAACTATGAAGAAATAAGAAGAAAAGAAAAAATAAGCTTATGAGGACTCAATGCGCCCGCATTTTAATTGAAAATCACCTGAAGAGGCGTTCTGGGAGGTTGATGCGGGCGCACAAAACTCCTATGCGCCCGCATCAGCTGTTTTCGGGGAATTTTTGTTTTTCTTTTATTTTCGTCGTACTTTGACTTTGTAAGCTCAATTTTGGGTATTAAGGGGCACGACTCTCAAGGCAAAAGAACATTATGCTTTTGATAATTGAGAATTACTCTCTTAGATTATATTTTAAGCACTTTTTTTTCTCTCTCAAAATTAATTTGGGAATTAGGGTTTTGTTCTCAACAATCAAATTTCAATTCAATTCAAGTTCTTCAATTTGTTCTTCAATTTGGTAATTGTTTTGCTTTTATTCTTTTTACTTAGTTTAATTTATGCTTTTTAGTTTCATTAGTTTAATTAATTTAGTTAATTGTTGATGTTAATTAGTTTAATTGTTAATTACTTCATGAATTTAATTATGAATTTTATAATTATGATTGCTTTGATTTTCATGTTCATGAGTGAGTAGTCAATTTTCTAGGGTTAGGGAAACCTTGACTAATCAACTTAGATAGTTTCAATTTCGCAATTAGTAGTCAAATTCCTATTATTAGCCTTTTCTTTTACAATTGAATTGTGCGCAGATTTAGTTGTAATTTTGGTAATTGTTGAATTTGATGCCGAGAGGTAAAAATACCACAATAAGACCACTGAATAATAGGCGGAATTAGTCTAGGCATGAGCGAGAGCCGCTAGATGAGTTTCGAGGGAGTCTAGATTCGAGAGAATTAGTGAGCCCTAATTNGAAATTAGTGAGCCCTAATTTGATGGTAATTGTGAGATTGAATGATCTTGTTAGTGAATCCATTAGTGAGCCACATCAAATTTTGGCGCCGTTGCCGGGGAGGCAATTTTTAATTCTGTTAGTCGGGTTTATACTGTTTTCTTTTTATTTTTCTTAGTCTCAAAGAACTATTCAGCTCTTTGGGGCTGTTTCTTATCTTTGCTCGGAGTTTCCACTGTGTGCAGGTTCACAGGTTTATGCAAAACGACCACGAGCCTGATACTTTCATTTTCCCTGAGCCCGAGCGAGTATTTTTGAAGCGGTTGAGACGTAGTAGACGACGAATTTTTCTTCCCCGATCCGTGGAGGAAACTGTTTCTGATTTGTCTCAGTTTTTCGAGTTCACCTTCAACCCGTTGTTTGAAGGGTATTTAGAGTTCGAAATGGCTTCCGAAGGAGAAGGACAGGGTAGAGGACCACCACCTCCACCACCGCCACCTGCGGCCCGTTCATTGAGAGACTATTCCTTGCTAATTTTGAGATACCGATACCGATACCGATGCTGCTAATTTTGAACTGAAACCGGCTCTCGTGAACATGGTTGAACGAAATCAATTTTCAGGGACATTGAAGGAGGATCCGAATTTACACTTACATAATTTCCTTCAATACTGTGATACTATCAAGCAAATGAACGTTTCTAAGGACTACATTAGGAGGCGAATGTTCCCATTTTCGTTGAAGGACAAGGCTAGAACCTGTTTAAATGATCTTAATATGGCCACCATTAATTGTTGGGAGGATTTAGCTCTTGCTTTCCAGAGGAAGTACTATCCACCACAGAGAACTGCTTTATTGAGGAGCCAAATTACTAACTTCAACCAGGAGACAGATGAGTCACTATATGATGCTTGGGAACGGTTTAAGGAGTTATTGAGAATGTTTCCTCATCATGGGCTTGAGAAATGGTTCCTGGTTCAATCATTCTACAATGGGTTGGGTAATGAGAGTAGAGCTTTGTTAGATTCTGCTGCTAACGGTTCATTTATGAACCAGGAGGTCAATGCTGCATATGAGCTGATTGATGAAATTGCCACTCATAATTCACAGTTTGGTAACCTTAGAGGGCATTCCAAGAAAGGTGGAAAACATGTAGTTGATGATAAGTATGAGAGTTTAGCTGCACAGATCAATGCCATAAGTCAGAAGCTAGACAAGATTGGTACTACAGTTCCCCCACCATCACCCGTAGCTGCAGTTTCGGGATGTACTGATCCTTTTTGTGATTCCTGTGGTTCATTCGGTCATAGTTCCCAGTCATGCACCAGTTCAGTAGAGCAAGTGTGTGCCTTTCAAGCTTACAAGAACAATCCATTTTCTAATACATACAATCCGGGTTGGAAGGATCACCCATACTTTTCCTACAAGAACAACAACAATGTCCAGAATCCTCAGCAAGCTATGCCACCTCAGCAGGCACCCCAGCAGATGCAGTGATAAGTACCACCACACCCACCAGGTTTCAGCAGGCCACCACTATCAGCACCGCCAATGCCACCTCAACCTAGTGGAGAAATTTCAGAGTTGAAGAATATGATGTTGCAGATGCAGAAAAATGCAGGCTCACAACAAGCACCTGGAGACTCAGATAGCTCAGATTGCACAATCAACTGCTCAATGGCAACCAGGCCACCTTCCATCACAACCTACACCTCCAGTATCACAGGCATCACAGAATCCCCCGAGGGACCATGTCAATGCCATCACTTTGAGGATTGGAGCTGCTTATGAAGGCCCGAAAATGCCTACTGATGATGTTAATTCTGATGTTGCAGGTGAAGCTAAGAAGACCGGTGATGTGGTGATTGAAGATTAAGAGACAGTTCCAGATAAGGAGGCTGAAGCACCTAAGGAGAAGGTAGATGACACATCGAATGATACTATCCCGAGGTAACAGGTTAGGTTGCCCTTTCCGAACAGGGTGACGAGGAGTAAGAACGATAATCATTTCAGTAAATTTTTAGCTATTTTTAAGAATTTGCAAGTTACTGTTCCATTTACTGATTTGATAACTCAAAATCCTACTTACACTAAATTTTTGAAAGACATTTTGAGCAGGAAACGTGAGTTGAGTGTGGTGGAGACCGTAGCACTTACTAAGGAGTGCAGTGCCATATTGCAAAACAAGTCACCACCGAAACTAAAGGACCCGGGCAGTTTTTCTATTCCTTGTAACATTGGCCCTCTGTTTATTGACAAAACATTATGTGATTTAGGGGCCAGTGTTAGTGTCATGCCGTTATCTATTTGTAAAAAGCTTGATATGGGTGCTTTAAAGGTTACTAACATCACCTTGCAGATGGCAGATAGAACAGTGAAATACCCTAAAGGTATTTTAGAGGATGTCCCGGTGAGAGTCGGGAAATTTTTTATTCCTGTTGATTTTGTTGTGTTAGATATGGATGAGGATGCTCATATCCTAATTATACTTGGTAGACCTTTCTTACACACTGCAGATGCTGTTATTGATGTCAAAAATGGTAGTTTGACTTTGTCTGTAGGGGATGATAAAGTTACCTTTAATCTTAATGCTACTCTTAAGAGTCCTATGATGGAACAGTCATGTTATGTTATCGATGTCATTGATGGGATTGTTATTGATGATATGCCTCGATCTACTACAAAAGATCTTTTAGAGGTCATTGTTTGTCTTAATGTTGGTCCAGGTGAAGGTACAATTGATGCTGATAATTTAGTCCAGGATCTTACTGGTGAAGAATTGAATCCGGAGGAGAGCCGGAGATTTGTTGAGTTACCCCAAGAGGTTTGTTCCGCCAAAGAGGTAACCCAGCCTGAGATAAAACCTCTCCCATCTCACTTGAAATACGCTTTTCTAGATGATAAGGAGTTGTACCCAGTCCTTGTTAGTGCTTCTCTTACTGATAGTCAATTAAGTAAACTTCTATCTGTACTTAAATCTCATAAGAAGGCTATTGGTTATACTATTGATGACTTGACTGGTATTAGTCCTGATTTTTGTATGCATAGAATTCATTTAGAGGAAGGTCACAAACCTTGTATACAGGGTCAACGTCGTTTGAATCCTAACATGCAGGAGGTAGTGAAGAAGGAAGTTCTTATACTTCTAGATGCAGGTATTATTTACTCGGTACCTGATTCCCAGTGGGTAAGTCCCGTACAGGTAGTCCCTAAGAAAGGGGGAACGACTGTTGTTCGTAATGATAAAAATGAATTAATTCCTACTAGAGTTGTCACAGGATGGAGAATGTGTATTGACTATAGAAAACTGAATGTTGCAACTAAAAATGATCATTTCCCCCTTCCTTTTATTGATCAAATGTTGGAAAGATTAGCTAAGAATAAGTATTTCTATTATCTTGATGGATATTCGGGTTTCTTTCAGATCCCCTTCAATCCTGATGATAGGGAGAAAACGACCTTTACATGTCCTTATGGTACTTTTGCATATCGTAGAATGCCTTTTGGTTTATGTAATGCACCAGCTACTTTTCAACGTTGCATGATGAGCATTTTTTCTGAATTTATAGAGTCTATTATGGAAGTCTTCATGGATGATTTTAGTGTCTACGGCTCTGATTTTGATTCATGTTTGACTAATTTGACTAAAGTTCTCGAAAGATGTGAACAGGTAAATCTGGTTTTAAATTGGGAAAAATGTCATTTCATGGTCAATGAAGGAGTAGTTTTGGGACATTTGGTGTCTGAACATGGCACTGAGGTGGATAAGGCAAAAATACAGGTAATTGAGCAACTGCCACCTCCGGTGAATGTTAAAGGGGTAAGAAGTTTTTTGGGTCATGCTGGTTTTTATCGCAGGTTTATTAAAGATTTCTCTAAAATTGCGAAACCACTAACCCAATTACTGCTAAAAGATGCTGAATTTAAATTCACTGACGAGTGTCTTGAGTCCTTTAATATGATAAAAAATGCACTAATTTCAGCACCTATTATACAGTCCCCCGATTGGAATTTACCTTTCGAAATAATGTGTGATGCTAGTGATTTTGCAGTTGGTGCGGTTTTAGGTCAAAGGAGAGATAAAGTCCTGCATGCTATTTATTACGCCAGTAAGACCTTAGATGAAGCTCAAGTTAACTATGCCACCACGGAAAAGGAGCTGCTTGCTATAGTTTATGCATTAGATAAATTTCGTGCTTATCTTGTAGGTTCGAAAGTTATCGTTTACACTGACCATGCAGCTCTTAAATATCTACTTAGGAAGAAGGAAGCCAAACCGAGGCTTATTCGGTGGATTTTGTTGCTTCAAGAGTTCGATCTCGAGATTCGTGATAAGAAAGGAGTAGAGAATGTGGTAGCTGACCACTTATCGAGGATACGGTATTTTGATGGGGAGATCTTTACCCCCATTGACGATTCCTTTCCTGATGAACATTTGTTTGCAGTTTTTGTGAATTCTCCTTGGTTTGCTGATTTCGCTAATTACGTTGTAGGAGGTGTTCTACCTTTTGACTTGACTTATCAACAGAAAAAGAAGTTTTTGCGTGATGTTAAGCGATACTTTTGGGATGATCCTAACTTGTTTCGTGAGTGTGCAGATGGTTTATACAGGAAATGTGTTCCGGAATGGGAAGTATATGGTGTACTTCACCATTGCCATTCATAACCATATGGAGTTCATGCTGGACCTTCCAAGACGATGTTTAAGGTCCTTGAATCAGTTTTTTATTGGCCCACGATCTTACAAGATGCGAGAGCCTTTATTATGTCTTGTGATTCGTGCCAACGAACAGGTAACATCTCACACAGGCACGAAATGCCTCAAACAGGTATATTGGAAGTTGAGATCTTTGATGTTTGGGGTATTGACTATATGGGACCCTTCCCATCTTCTAATGGAAACCGTTATATATTAGTTGTTGTGGATTATGTTTCTAAATGGGTCGAAGCTCTTGCTACCCCCCATTGTGATTCTAATACGGTTTTGCGATTGTTTAAGCAGGTCATCTTTCCTAGGTTCGGAGTCCCTAGAGCTGTCATCAGTGATGGGGGAAAGCATTTCCATGAGAAAAGGTTAGATAAGCTGCTGGAAAAGTACGGTGTTTACCACAAAACAGGACTAGCATATCACCCACAGACAAGCGGCCAAGTTGAGGTTTCCAATTGCGAGATCAAGTCTATCCTTGAGAAGACAGTTGCAAAATCGAGAAAGGATTGGACTAACAAGCTCTATGATGCTTTATGGGCGTATAGGACGGCTTTCAAAACTCCAATAGGCACCTCACCGTTTCGATTAGTTTATGGTAAAGCGTGTCATCTTCCGGTTGAGCTAGAGTACAAAGCATACTGGGCAGTAAAGGAATTGAATATGGATGCCAAACTTGCGGGAGAAAAGCGACTTGTTCAATTGAATGAGCTCGATGAATTCCGTTTAGCAGCATACAATAGTGCAAAAATATATCAAGAGAAGACTAAGAGGTGGCATGACAACAAAATCAGGAGAAGGGAATTTCAAGTTGGTGACAGGGTACTCCTATTCAACTCCCGTCTCAGATTGTTTCCTGGAAAACTGAAGTCCTGGTGGAGCGGCCCTTTTTCGGTTACTATGGTGAGCAAATTCGGGTTCGTTGAAGTTCAAAATGATAAAGGTGAAAAGTTCAAGGTCAACAGACAACGATTGAAGCTCTATTATGAAGGTGATGCAGTTGGATTAGTGGAAGAGGTGCAATTCTACAATCCCGATTCACATTGACCACTCCGGAGCTACGGTCAAGCTAATGACACTAAACAAGCGCTTCTCGGGAGGCAACCCGAGCTTTCGATCCCTTTTTAACTCTTTCTGTGTGTGTCTTGGTGTGTTTTAGTTTTTTTTTGTATTTTTTTTAGTTAGTTGTGTTCGTGTGCTTTTGTGTGCTTTTAGGTGTAATTGAGTAACTAGAGATTTTCGGTTGCATTCCGAAGTTAAAAATCTAAGTAAAGGACAAGGTGAGTGAAAAAAAAAAAGAGGAAGTGAAAACTTGTTAAGGCTCCAAGGGAAGAAAACAAAGTAGCCGGGTGAAATGGGGTCGATGCGGGCGCATAAGCATTTTATGCGGGCGCATCTGACCCCCAGAACCCCACAATTTTTTTTGAAAAGGCAAGATGCGGGCGCATAGGAAATATATGCGGGCGCATCTTACCTCCAGAATACCAAAAAAGTTGCTGCAAAGGTTTTATGCGGGCGCATAACTAATTTGTGCGGGCGCATATTACCTCCAGTAGACCCCAAATTCCTGCTACCCACATGCGATGCGGGCGCATAAATTACTTATGCGGGCGCATCTCGGCCCGATTTTTTTTTTCTTTTTATTCCCTGTTACTCCTTTTTATCTTTTCTTTCTCTCACTTCTCACCTCACATTATCTTCCTCATCTTCCTCAACCTCCATTAAAACCCCATACTTAAAAATTTCTTTCTCTCTTATCTCACTCAATCTTCTTCCAAATCAACTCAAATTCTAACACAAGCATCCTCTCATCTCCCTCAACAAAACCCCATACACAAGCTCTAGTAGGGATTTCTTTGCAAAAGTCCAAATCACTAGGTAGTTTTGTGTTCTAATAATTCGAAGTGTCGACAACCCAATGGGAAGGTTATGTCATTATTAGGATTGTGCAAAAAATTCCGATTCCGAATTTTTGCTCCAACAAACCGGATATTCGGTCCGGATTTTTATAATTCGAAAAAACTGGATCAGAACCATAATGGAATTTTTTAAATTCGGATTCCGAATTTTCAAGGAAAACATGAACCGGATATCCGGTTTTCCTATCCGGTTTTTTCAAAGGAAATGAGGTGTTTTAGAAGAAATTTGGTTAAAAAACCAGATCCAAAATTCCGGATTTTTCGGATTTTCGATCCGAATTTTTCAGATTTCCATAATTCCGATTTTTCCAGATCGAATATGGAATGTATTTTCTTTTTATTCCGAAAAATCTGGATATCTGGTTTTCCGGATCGAAAACTTTTCGGTATCCGGTTTTGCACACTCCTAGTCATTATTGGAGAGTGATGAAATTTTGAAGTCATTGTTAATCACTAGGAATGTTGGGAGTTTACATCAAGGTTTACTCCGCAGAGGATTATTTCATGATGAACTCTTGGAGCATCTCCTAAACTTGCCAAGTGCCGACTTACAAGGGATTGAGTGTATATAGACCTGCTGGGGAAGAATCCTCGGTCGGAGACTTCATGGGTATAATGAATATTTTTTATCAAGGTAACTCCGCTTTGCTGGGGAAGGATTCAGATATTCATTCCGAAGAGTTGAGAGATTCATTCTTTTGACTTCCCTGTGGAGCCGAAGAATTTTTGTTTGCTGGAGGTAGTGTAATTTTGACTTCATTAGGGATAAGAGTCAAGTCACTTCATAGGGAATTTGTTAATATAACTACAAGTAGTGCAGTTGTAAACAACCAAAGAAACTTTGATTTTGACTTTTGGGGAATTTTAGGGACTTGTATCATATGACAATTATTCCGGGTTCAAAATACCTCTTAGTGCATGATAGAAAGCCCCCATCACAAAAATCGGGGCAAAAAATTCAAAAAACAAAATTAGCGGGGTACCCTGCGTGTGAACACACCAGCGCAGAGGTTGTCGTTCCCCCTCTCTTTTTTTTGTTTTGTTTTGCTTTTTCTTGCTCATTCACCCAAAGACAAACACAAAAGTGCAGTAGCAAGAGACCCCTATTTTCGCCACTTCCATTCTTCTAAAAACTCAAATTCAAGCTTGGAATCTTACTCAAACCATCTTCTAGTTCAAATAAGAGATGTTCTTCATGGTTTTTGGCTATTTATTTGGTATTTTTGGCATGTATTTGTGAGTGTTTATGTAAATCATTATTTACAAAAATCATCATGTAGAATTTTAATTATGATGAAAAGTTGGACACTTTGAAGACTTTGAAATTTTGAGCTCAATTAGGCCAGTAGTGACGAAATTGGCTCATTTAGCATATTTTCCTCATTATTTGTCGAATTAACATAAAATTTGATAATTTGATCATCTTAGGGAAAAATGATTCAAATTAATCATATCATGTATGAAAATGTCTATAAGGAGTGTCATAGGGCATGACTTGCAAGTTTCGTCGAATTGCTAAATATTGACCAAAATTCGCCTTAAAAAGCCTTATTAGCTCACATAGTTCATATGAACTAAGTTTTGACTAGAACTTAAAATTTGGTCATTTCTTGGCAAAAATGAGTCTAATTAAGTCTTAGGAGCAAAATTTTCATCTCTTTCAAGAATACTCCAAGTTTTTTCAATTATGTTCAATTTATGACAAAAAGTGCCAAAACTTGGTCCAAACTTATTGAGAAAATAGTAGGAACTTGCATGACAATTGGTATTGAAATTGTGTCTTGATAGTGTTGATGGAGCTTCTATAGAATATTGTTATATAATGCGAAGGGCTCGCATGTTAGCTTTTTATTGATTAGGGCACTTACTATATTATCATTATGGGAAGAATGGTGCATTCTTCCTGAATTGGGATTGGATAGCTGTTTAAATGCATTGAGCATGGTTGGAACATTGTGCATGTTTAAGTTATATCCTTTGCAGGTAACATGAGTCATAGTGCATGAGTGGCATTGTTCAAATACTGCCAAAATTTACATTGATTCTGTTTCTTTTGATTGAATAGAATGTCTAGGATCAAGGGCAGTCGTCCTCCTGTTTCCCGTCTAGTGCAGAGTAGTCGATTCCCCTTCTGTTCTAATGGATGGACTCCAAATCAGCTACAGTTTCGGCAGGAGGAGCACATTTCTAGTCATTCTTCTGTTGGAAGGGTAACATTGTTGTCCTTTGTATGCATTAACATTTTCACTTTTGTAAGTTATTTTGGTTTTGATTGGTGCTTCTCTTTTTCTGCAGGCGATATACCTTGGGCGGGCATTTGTTACTCCCGTCCAGTTTTGTCATTATTATGATGCCTTTGTTAAGAATACTAACATAACGAAGGCTATCCGAGATTGTGGCTTCGGGGACTTGGCCAATGTCGTGAGAGGTATCGAGAAGAACCATGCTCACCACATCTTCGAGCTGGGGTTGATGGAGTTGTTGTCGGATACCACCAACACTTTCCACTTCCCACGGAGTGAGATCACTATTACTCCTCTAGTCTTCGTTGTTCTCACATGTAACACCCCATATTTTCACGTATTTTAAGGAGTTAATTTCGTATTTTATACCTATGTTTTAATATTTTTACTGAGAAATTAAGTTCAATAAAAATATTAATGAAAGGAAATTTAAATAAATTTTAATCAAAGTAATTATTTTATGTTTATAAATAACATTTCATATTATTTTAAGTTTATTAAATATTTTGAAAAGTTTCTAAAAATGTAATTTTTAGAGTTTCCTAAATTGTTTTAAAACAAGGGCATAAAAGTAATTTCAAACATTAAGGGTATTTATGTAATTGCACGAAATCCTACTTTGGGGCCTATAAATACCCCTTAAAACCCAAATTTTCAGATTTTATTCGCAATCTTAGAGTTTTAGTATTTCAAAAGTTGAGAGAGAAGGAAAAAAAAGAATTTCGAAAAAAAAATCAAAAAAATTTCAAAAAAAAAAAAAACAACTCTCTCACACCTCCCCTTCGCCTACCTCGTTGGCGCCAGACCCACCTGCTGTCGCTGCTGCCACCCCTCGCCGGCCATCCTCTCCTCCTCCTTGTTTTGTAATTTCGGAACTTTTATAAAAAAAATCTTCTCCTTTTCTAATGTTCCTATCTGAGTTTCTTTACTAGGCATGTTAACTAATGGGTCATCCTTCCCACAACAAAACAAACCTAACAGTTCTACGACAAAAAGGTCTGGTGGCTAACATACCATTTCTTCTACACATAACTATACACATAAGCAGCACCTCAAAACATGTACTTAAATGCATGAAAGAACAGAAATAAAGTCTATCCTACATGCCCAAACTTCCTACCCAATCTCACAACATGATATTAAAGCAATAACACATAATACATACCTGAATTCCTTGCATACCTCCACATATAAATGATTTGAAAACGTTTACTTTTCAAAACTTTCTATTTTTGGAAATTACTATTTTTAGAAAAATTTCCATTCCCAGTAACTTTCTAAAATAAGAAATTCCTCTTTACAAAATAAACTTAGAGTCCCCCCAAAAATAAATATTTTAATTTATTTCGAAAACTAAGCTCTGGTAACCACTTTGTAACACCCAACCATACTTCTTACCGTTGACAACACTTCACCTGTGCATGGACTCAACTTAAACAAATTATTTATTATAAGTAACTTTGGATTTCACATCGAACGGGTTTCCTTTCCTTTAAAATCGCCCTATTGGGCATTAACTTGGGAGCAACTCCAAGAAGGTATTACCTATGTCACATAAAGTGATGGAATTCCAGCACATTAAAAATATAAAAGAGTATAACATCTTGTACCCTAATTAGAAGTCACAGATCTATGTTCCAAACTGATGTGTCTAATATTTATATTATTATTCTATCCGATTCCCTAATGATTTACAGACTAACTAGGCTCATTTGAGCCAAATTTGATGCTAATGGTGTTCTTTTAGTGTTTAGTTTGGGTTTGTAAAGTTTTGTAGGAAACGACCGATTTTCGGTTGATTTTACTACATAATTTCGGCACTTGAGAGATGAAGATCACTTATTAGCATTTGGAGAATGATTAGAGACATTGTAAAACTCATTGGAACAAATTTGACGTCTTACATGACAAGTTGGAGAAATAATAGAAGTAAAAGTGAATAATTAAGAAGTTTAGAAGTGAAGTTTTTGACCACTGTCCACTATTTTGGTCATATTTCACAATCTACAAATCAGATTGATCTGATTCGTGTTGCACTGGAACTATCACTTAAAGAGCTTTCAAGTGGTAGGTCACACTCCACGTGGAACGTCCTGTAGAAAAAGTTATATCGATTTCAAAATGACTCTGAAATCCCAAAGCTACTCACCCGAAATGCGGGCGCAGGGCACAAATGCATTTTGTTCTATGAAGGCGCATGAAGCCTCGTTTGCAACCCGATGATGATTTTTCCGATTCTATTGTTTTTGGGCTTTATTATATCGAAGCCCATATGCTATAAATAGGGGCTATGCTTAAGGACGGTCTCAACTAGTTTTTTAGCAGTTTTTACATTTTAGAATCATAATTAACACCTTAATCACTTTCTCTCTCTAGATTAGATTAGATTATTTTGTTAAACACTTTCAATCAATTCAATTCAAGCTTTTATTTTGTAATTTCTTTCCTTTCTCTTTTCTTTCTTTCTAGTTTTATTATATTAGTTTTGTTTCTTAGTTTTGATTATTGTTTTGTTTTTGCTGATTATTTTTAGTTTCTTAACTAATTCTTGATTAATAATTTGTTAATTGTTGTTCTTATTTGTTTATGATCATGATTTTAACTTTGTTTATTGTTTTACTTTTTGTAATTATGAGTGAGTAATTTATTTTCTAGGGTTTTGGGGATCCATGAACTCATTAATGGACTAGTTTAATATTAATCGGTTAGTTCCTGATTAGTAATTAAATTCCTATTATTGATTTTGTGGTCAGATTTAGTTGTGAGCTATGTAATTGTTGAAATCAAGGTCGAGAAGTAAGATTACCACAATAAGACCATTGAATAATAGGCAAAACAAGTTTATGCGAGCGAGAGCCGGTAAAGGATTTTAGAGGGAGACTAAGTTCGAGAGAATTAGTGTGCCCTAATTTAATGAACGTTAGTGAATTAATTGATTTTTATTTTATGAATTTATTGATTGTTCATGGTGAACCGATTTCCCTAGGTTTTTATAACTGAGTTTAAATTCGTATTTTTCGTTGTTTCTTTTAGTTGTTAGTCAATTAGCTAAGAAATTCAACCAAAGCCCATTACACAGTTTTTACTTTTTATAGCTAATAGAATTTAATAGCTTCCATGTGGATTCGATCCCTACTTCCCTAGCTATATTAGTTAGTGTTGTTTGGCTTATTTTTGAGAGGTGTGCGATAACCTCCATCACATATGACTCCCCCCATTGTTCATAATCAAGGTATATACGTTCCAAGAGTTTTAGTACGAATCCTCTTTCACTTTATGTGATTAAGCAGTTAAACAATATTATGACTCACACATATTAACACATAAAAGCATGCATGACATCAAACAAACCATATTAATTATCTATGATTTAAAGTGATCCTAAAAATAAACTTGTGTGTCCTTTAATTAAACTGAACTTCCTTTACCACACATTAACTGTGAGTGGCTAACTACTTACCATTTTCCTTGACCACACATTAAACTGTGAGTGGTTACATATATAAAAATATTTGCTTAGTAACTTCTTATAACCATGTGAATAAAATTTCACAAACTACCTTTTTTGTTGATTAAGTAACTAATCAACTTAAATAACTTTCTTTTCTTCTTTATTAACTATTGGCCAACTTTAGAAATAATTTTAACATTCCAATTTAATCATGAAGAATCTATATTACTATACATGTGGAATGTCAAAACAATACAAAATCATGATTTTCATACTTTCATAAACTTCTCATGCATGTCAACTCAAAGTCAATCATGCAATAACAAACATATCATACAAGATCATCAACCAAGCATGAATTCTAATTCTATATCCGCCTTCAATACTTACGTACCTTGTGTTGTAGTGGTGACCCGCCACAACTTCTAAAAGTCAACTAACGCGAAATATCCTACATAGAGAAAAATTGAATCTAAATTAAAAGCTTGTTGACTAACTTTTACAACAACTCTAAACTAACTTTCTATGTTAGAAACTTGTCCAAAACATTCCCTATATGGCCTCTATTCAATTCCATACTTTATTTTAATTTTTCCATTGCAAATTACTTGATTTTCGGTAATTTTCCAAAAAAGGCTTCTTTGTAAAATTCCTCAAAAAAACTTTAAAACCCTTCTAAATATCATATATTGATCATAAAACACTATAGTCATGCTCTACGATCATCATAAAATATTTTGATGCATTAAAAATAATTATAACTAATTAAGTCACATGCTACTATTTTGGTTAGGCATAAACATGGTTTAATGAAAATTTACAGCTTTATTTATTCATTCACAACTCTTTAAAAACTCATAAAAACATCATCATCATCATGATGAATCAAACTATGCTTTAAAATAATTTTTCATAAAGTAAAACATCTTCATAATATTTTTACTATTAGTTTTTATGATTATAAAAATTGGACAACGTAATAAAACAACTTTAAAGCTCATTAAAATCAATCTAAACTTCATAAAACCATCATAACTTCACATAACATCAATTCAAGGTCATAGTATTGAAGCTTAAATCATTAAAAACCATAAAATCATGAATTTCATAATTTCATAAACCTTAATTTAAAATTTCATGATCAGCAAAATAAATTCATACTTTAAACAAAATCATAACTTTATAATAACATAATTAAAACTATAGAAACATGATTAATCATAATAATAGACATGAATTTTGCAGATTAACTAAAAAGAAAGAAGCAAAATATATACTTTTTTTTTGTTTTTATAAATTCGAAAATATCCAAATAGGGAGGAGGGTCGCCGGCGGTGGCAACCGGCGAGGGAGACCGACGGTGGCGAGGCTGTAGTGGCGGCCTGCAACGGAGAGGATCGGCATAGTTAGAAGAGAACCGGCATAGTTTTTTTTTCGGAAAATTCCGAAACTCTCACCCTCTATTTTTTTTTTCCTCAAAATTTTTTAAATCCTAAAACTCTAAGATTGCAAATTAATTCTGAAAATTTGGTTTTTAAGGGGTATTTATAGGCCCCAAAGTAGGATTTAGCGCAATTACATAAATACCCTTAATGTTTGAGATTACTTTTCTGCCCTTGTTTTAAAACAATTTAGGAAACTCTAAAAATTATATTTTTAGAAACTTTTCAAAATATATATTAAAACTTAAAATAACATGAAATATTATTTATAAACATGAAATAATTACTTTGATTTAAAATTAATTTAAATCTCTTTCTTTATTGAGCTAAAATTCACAATAAAATATTAAAAACGTACATAAATTATAAAATTAATTCCTTAAAAATACGTGAAAATATGGGATATTGCACAGATCTCCTGAGAGGGACTTGTATGAATACGCAATGAGATTCAAATTTAAGACTTCAAACAATGAAGCCGAATATGATGCCTTAATTGCGGGAATTAAGATGTGCAAAGCCACTAGCGCAAAAAAGATTGACGCAATGTCCGATTCACAGCTGATTGTGAGTCAATACTTGGGAGATTATGAAGCTAGAGATGAGGGCATGGGAAAATATCTTCAGATGTTCCAAGAGGAAGTTAAAAACCTTGAAAGCTTTGAGTTGATACAAACTCCCAGATCCGAGAACAACCAGGCTGATGCTCTATCTAAGTTGGCCAGTTTCGCTATAGGAGATTCCCCAAGAATAGTTTTTTGGGAAGTCAAAGAGGAGAAAAGCATTGAAGAGTCGGAGGATGTTAACTTCATCAGTAGAGGAAATTCGTGGATGGAAGAGATCATCGCATATAAGTCAGATGGAACTCTGCCAGCTGATTCACGACAAGCCAAGTATGTTAAAGCCCCCGATGTATGGTTCGTGTTATGGCAACGGCAATTGTATAAATAGTCATTCACTCATCCGCTATTGAAGTGCATTAACTTTGAACAAGGCAAAGAAGTTTTGTTGGATATTAATCAAGGATTCTGTGGATCTCATATAGGAAGACGAGCATTGGTTGAGAAGGCACTTCGTTCAGGTTATTACTAGACATCACTAAGGCAAGATGCCATGAGCTATGTTAAGAAATGTAAAAGATCGATGTCAGATGTATGGAAATTTGCACCACCAGCTAGCTAATCTCTCCAATCCCATCATCAGCCCATTTCCTTTTTCAAAGTGGGGCATGGACATCCTTAGTCCATACCCTAAGGCCTCTGTGCAAAGGAAGTACGTGTTAGTAGTTGTGGATTACTTTACCAAATGGGTGGAGACTAAGCCAATTAAGAGTATCAAACACACGGATGTGCAATGGTTTATATAAAAGAACCTTATTACAACATTCAGAGTCCCGTAGTCGATTGTGTTAGATAATGGTCCACAGTTTGAGACACCGCAGTTGAGAAAATGGTTAGAAGACCAGGGCATCTCAGCTCACTTTGCTTCTGTTTGCTATCCTCAGGCTAACGGACAAGTCGAAGCTTTTAATAAGATCATCAGTGATGGACTAAGGAAGAAACTTGAGAAGGCATAAGGATTGTGGTTCGATGAATTGTACAATCTCTTATGGTCGATAAGGACAACCGTCAATAATTCAACTAGAGAAACTCCCTTCATGTTAGTGTATGGAGCTGAAGCTATTTTTCCCATTTAAATGTGTAACCTACTCTCCGAGTGATGCTGTATGACAAAGATGCGAATTGGGAATTGATGAAAGCTTCTCTTGACACCCTACCTGAAGTAAGAGGCAATGCCTTGCTTAGACAACAATTGTACAAGCTTCGGATAGCTAGAGAACACAACAAGGGGGTTCACCATAGGCCTGTGAAGCTTGTGTTAAGTTCCTAGCTTATGTCTTGAATGATGAAAAACTACATTGAAGTATTATATTGTATGCAAGTTTCTGTTTGCATGTGCATGTACGAAATAAACAAGTTCAATGGATGACAAGATGAAGCTCATGAAGCCAAGTCGTGAAGTTTGCATGAAGACCAAGCTCATAGAGTCATATTCTTAAGTCTTAGATGCAATGTAACTGGTACGAAGGTTAATAGATGCAATATAAAGGTTGAGAATAGAGAGATGACTAATTATGGATGACAAGAAATCTTAGTTACTTGTCATACACAATTATAAGTAAACTTGGCTGACTGGAACAATCTGAGAACAGTTTTAAACCAGTCCTCTCGAATTCACTCCATACATCCGTATTTTAGGAAAGTTTCTTTTCGCACAATATTGTTTTAATTAAATTATGCGGATGCTTGGATTGTTATGCAAGTTAGATATTCTTAAGTATGGCAAGTATGTTATATTATATTGTACTGATTTTATTTGATCTCAAATAAAATCAGTGAGAATAGTTTTCGTGGAATTACTTCCATAATTCTACGGAAAATATTCTCTTGCAATATTCTATAACATACTAGCTAAAGGCTTATTTAAGGAGATCTGCTGGCATACAAACCTAATAAATTTGCTCAAACAAAAATTGAAGAACACTGATTGCAAAAGTTGTCTCTCTAAGTCTTAACCTAGCATAAACCCTATTTCCACATTACGGTTTTAATATACTCTATTTTGTAAGCGTTTAGGCTAATCATTATTGAGAGACAAAGCGTTGAAATTTGAGCATTGTGTGAGTTCAGTTTGCTAGGGAAGTTGATCTGGGGTCATCTTCATTTGAACCTTCATAGTTGAAGGTTGAGTCGAACATCCATAGGAGGAAGTTGGGGAATCATATTATGAATAGGTGCATAAGTGATTAAGTGTATTTCTTTTTGTTATTCTGAGTTGATTAATAAAAAGAGTGAGCGAGTGGAGGACGTAGACTTATTAGAAGTCGAACCTCGTTAAATCTTGGTGTTGTTTATTTTATTGTATTTTTGTTTCCGCTGCTTGACTACTGGTTCTTAACTGTTCTTACTATCAATCGAAAAATTTACAACACTCAATTCAACCCCCCCCCCTCTTGAGTGTCACTTGCTCTTATATTTGGTAACAGAGCCTAACTTCTTGAAAGGGTAACACCTAGAGAAGGAAGAAAAGATGAATACTCAAGAGATGATGAATGGGAATGTTGGATCAAGGCTGCTCAAATTCAATGGAACAAATTATCCTTGGTGGAAGAATTGCATGCAGAACTTTGTCATTGGTACTGACTATGAGTGCTAGATGATAATTAAAAATGGACCAAAGAAGGTGGCTAACAACACTGATGGCACAGAGAATAAGGAGAGTGAATGCAACAGCACAAATCTGAAGACACTCGAGAAGAACGCCAAGGCTATGTCCCTTCTTCAACAAGGCATTGCTGATAATGAGGTAAGCTATATTTTAGCATGCTCTACTACTAATGAAATATGGGAAACTCTAGAGTTAGCCTATGAAGGCACTAGTGAAGTCAGGAGATCTAAGGTTGATATGCTTATGTCTAAATATGAAACTTTTGATATGAATCGAGATGAAAATATAAATGAAATGTATACTCGTTT
Organism: Suaeda aralocaspica; assembly: GCA_016808085.1. NCBI lineage: Eukaryota > Viridiplantae > Streptophyta > Magnoliopsida > Caryophyllales > Amaranthaceae > Suaeda > Suaeda aralocaspica. Next base: position 240,300 of record PYUH01000801.1, read on the forward strand.
TATGTCAATTATTAGTGAAGTAAAATCTCTTGGCAAAAGTTTCACCAGTGAAGATTTGGTTAGGAAAATTTTGAGAAGCTTGACAGATAAATCGTTGCCCAAGGTAACTGCAATTCAAGAAGCCAAAGATCTATCCACTTTGTCTGTAGAACAACTTATTGAGTCACTAATGACTCACGGGATGTTAGTAAGCACAAAGGAGGAAAGTACAACCAAAAGCCAAGGGCTGGCCTTGAAGGGAGAAGAAAATGAAGAAGATATGGATGAGATAGGTCTCATGGCAAGAAGGTTTGAAAGGAGTCTCAGATCTCAATATAAAGGAAAATCCTAGAAGAACAAAGGCAACGCAAAGAAGACCAGTACCAGTACTGGTTGCTTCAAATGTGGTGAAACTGGACATATGATCAAGGATTGTCTGGCATGGAAGACTGACAAGGGAGGACCAATGGAGAAAAGGATGACAAAGAGAGCCATGCTTGCTGCCTGGGGTGATTCTGACTTAGGTGGTGAAAATAAGGAGGACGAAGCTCTAGTTTGTTTGACTATACTGTTGAAACGTGGACCAGAGGCAAAGCAGTTCATGAAAGAAGGGACACATGTGTCTCATGGCAGGAAGCAGCTCTTCTGATGGAGAACAGGTAACCATTTTTGCTATGTAAGAACAAATGAGATATTGTGATAGAGATGAGTTATTAAGTTTTATAGATTCTGCTATTGAACAAAAAGTTACAGGCAATGATGCTTATAAGGCTAACAAAAAGAAACTAAGAGAAGTAACTCGAAATCTAGATCTTAGTGAGTGTCGTTTTGCTGAGCTTGAACTTATTTGTACATAACTGAAAGAAAAAATTCCAGAGCTTCAAATAAGTTTGGATCAGAAGAATATAGAACTTCAGATGCTAAAACCTCAATCAGATTTCTAAAATAGATTTTTATCAAAATAATGAAAGAGGTTTTAGTAAGCTTAAGGTGGCAGAAGTTGAAGGTATAAATTTCGAATTACTTAAACAGAAATCCTTCACTCTAGAACATTCTGACTTGATTTTAGCCTATAACTATATGATTGATGATGTGGAAGAATGGTTCAAAGAGTATGTAGATCTGAAAACTTCTCTTGCTAACACAAGTGGTTGTAGTGTTAATGTCAATAACTTATGTTTGGAATATGAGGGTAAAATCTGTGATTTACAAGCTGAAATATCTGAGTTAAAGATATCAACCCTAAAGTTGCTTCAGACAATTAGGGTGTTGATATTGAATCTTTACATTTAGAATATGAAACTAAAATTTGTGATCGTCAAGCTGAAATATTCCAACTAAAGAAAGGCAAGAATACTCAAACCACTTCTGAACCAGATTCTAAATTGGTTTCAAATCTTAAGGTTGAGCTTCATAGGGAAAAGTTTGATCTTGCCATTGTTGCATAGTATAATGAAGCTCAGCTTAAGAAACTTGAAATCAAGGAACATGATTTGAGTGATTGCTTAAGACAGATGAACAGGTTGCTCGATGCTCAAAGTACTCTAAACATCCTGACCTCACAATCTGGTAATCCTATGAGGTTTGGATTAGCGTATTCTGGAAGTAGTTCCCAACAGTCCCAAAAGTTGGGAAGAGATGAGACTTGGATTTCTGAATTTAAGAAAGGTATGTATGTTTTTGCAAAAGACATGGATGTATGCACCTATTTTGGTAAAAATGGACATGTTATTGTAACTTGTTGGACAAAGCAAAAACATGATAAGAGAAATCAGCCTCACGTTCAAAAAATTCATAATCAAAAGAGTCACACACATAGTTGGTCTAAAAATGGAAAACATAACAAAACAAGAAAGACAAATTTGAAACAAATCTGGGTTAGAAAGGACAGTAACAAACCAGCTCCCAAACAAGGAACTGAAGAATATCTGGGTTCCTAAAACTAAACCTTGATTTGTTTGTGCGGGTTACAATGAAAGGAAAGCTATATTGGTATTTGGACAGTGGTCGCTCAAGACACATGTCAGGAGATAAAAGTCAATTTCTTTCACTCGTAGCCTATGAAGGAGGAAGTGTCACCTTTGGAGATAATGGTAAAGGTTTGATCAAGGGTATAGCTAAAGTTGGTAAGACACTTTCTCAAGAAATTGATAATGTATATTTTGTTGAAGGTTTGAAACATAACCTCTTGAGCATAACTCAACTATGTGACAAAGGAAACCATGTTGAATTTGAAGCAAATCTTTGTCACATAGTTAACACTAAAACAAAGGAACTGGTCTGTAAGGGGTTCCGACACAATAAAGTTTACATAATATTTTTGAGTTAGATTCCTAAGACCAGTGCCACTTGTCTCAATGAGACAGAGGATGACCATTGGCTGTGGTACAAGAGACTTGGACATTTAAGTTTTTTCTTGTTAAACAAACTGCGATTTCAGGATTTAGTTACAGGTTTACCTAACATTAAGTTCGCTGCAGATCATATTTTCCATGAGTGTGCTAAATGTAAGCATGTCAAGTCTTCTTTTCAGCCAAAGAAGGTAGTAAGCACCATTAGACTATTCGAAATTGTGCAAATGGACTTGTTTGGGCCCATTCGTGTACAAGGTCGAAATGGTCATAGTTATGTGTTTGTGTTAGTTGATGATTACTCTCGTTATACTTGGACAATCTTTCTAATATTAAAAATTGAAACTTTTGAAGAATTTGAAATCTTGATAAAACAGGTCTAAAACAAGATTAATCATCAACAGGTCTCTAGTCGGTCTAATCATGGTTCTAAATTTGACAATGTCAGCTTCATAACCTACTGTAATGATCATAGTGTATCTCACAATTTCTCAGCTCCCATAAATCCACAACAAAATGGAGTGGTTGAAAGCAAAAATCGCACTCTAGAAGAAATGGCAAGAACAATGCTTCTAGAGAGTGGTCTACCTCAAAACTTCTGGACTGAAGCTGTGAGTACTGTATGCTATATTTTAAATAGGGTATTGATGAGACCTTTACTAAAGAAAACACCTTATGAGCTCCTTAGGGAAGAAAGACAAACATTGCACACTTATGCGTTTTTTGGTGCAAAAGTTTGTACATAACAATGGTAAATCAAGTTTGGACAAATTTGGTCCTAGAAGTGATGAGGCTGTTTTCATTGGATACTCTTCACATAGTAAGGCATACAAAGTTTTCAACAAAAGAAGCTTGTATGTTGAACAAAGTATCCATGTCCTATTTGATGAAACTAATGTGTTTAGCAAGCATGTACAGGTTGATGATGATGAATTCCAAATTGGCATGCTAAACTTTACAGGAGCTAAAGAAGAAGAAGGTGTTGAGCCAGACTCACCACATAACTCTCCTAGAGAGGAAGAGTCTAGTCCAGCACAGAATCAAGTAGCTCAAGAGGTAAGTGAAGGAAATATTGACTTAGAAGCTCATTCACATGAAGATGATGCAGCTGAGACCACTATGGAATCAGGTTCACCTGTTCAAAGCAAAAATGAAACAGAGGGAACCAATATAGGAACCAGTTCTACATTAGGAGGCACCAATGTAAACCTTGATATGAACAAATCCTTCAAGTATAAGTCCGCTCATCCCTCTAATCTTATCATTATTGACATTAACAAAGGGGTGCAAACAAGGAATTCTACGTTACAAAACTTTTGTGCCTTCTATTCCTTTCTTTCAAATGGTGAACCAACATATTATAGGACTGCTTTAATGGATCCAGATTGGGTTTTAGCCATGCAAGATGAACTCAATCAGTTTGAGAGAAATCAAGTTTGGCATCTTGAACCCGGGAAGGAAAACATGTATGTTATTGGAACTAGATGGGTGTTAAGGAACAAACTGGATGATTCAGGTAGTATAGTCAGAAACAAGGTTGGGCTAGTAGTCCAAGGGTTTAATCAACAGGAAGGAATTGGTTATGATGAAACCTTTGCTCCAGTGACCAGGCTTGAAGCAATCAGGATTTTAATTGCTTTTGCACTCATATGAACTTCAAACTCTTTCAAATGGGTGTTAAGGCAGCCTTTATTAATGACTATTTGAAAGAAGATGTATGTGGAACAGCCCCTGGACTTGAGGATGGTGACTTGCTAAACCATGTTTTTAAGCTTGACAAAGCTCTTTATGGTCTCAAACAAGCCCCTAGAGCTTGGTGTGAGAGACTTTCCAGTTTTCTTTTAGAAAAATCCTGTCCAACATTCTAAAACCAGTATTTCGAAAAAACCTATCCAACATTCTAAAACGAAGCATATTGAGATTAGGCATCATTTTCTAAGGGACAATGTTGAAAAAGGTAATGTAGAATTGGAGTTTCGCAGGTCAAAAGATCAACTAGATGACATTTTTTTACAAAACCTTTGAGCAGAGAAATGTTCATCAAGCTTCTTACCTTGATGGGTATGATTAAAATTAGACAATGAGCTGTTAGATCTTGACTTGTCCCTTTGGCTAGTCAAATGATGTCAATTTGTATATATATTTTTTTTGTTTTTGTTTCTTTTCTGCTTTTTAGGTCTCACAAAGTTCTTATGCGATGCTAAGCTGATCAATTTAGTACTCAAGTACCTTAGCATAATCTTGTAAAGAATAAGTTGGCACAGACCAGTTGCAGACCATTAGGGAACCAAATTCCTAAGGCGGATATTTTAGTCAGTTAGTTTATTTTCAAAATTTCAAATTTTTGGAAATAAATGTAATGACGGTTAAATTTATGGCAATTGTCTTTTTTGGTTGAACGGACAAATATCTTTCAAATATTTGAAGATAACCGTTTTTATTCAAATCTTTTATAAATATATTGCTCCTGATCTTACTTTCCTTTTTCATTTCATTTCCTTGATCTCATATTTTCTATATATTTTCTCTCAATCATATTTTTTCTCTCACAAAACCTAAATTGTTTAAGTTCTTCTTCTTTCTCTCCCTAAAATCATTCAAAGTTTTTCTTTCATGTTCAAAGCTGAGGAAAAATTCAGTCTCATCATGTCAAAAAGAAGAAGCACAAGATTGGTTGAGAAAGAAGTCAGCGAATCTCTTGAAATTGAAACGAAGAAATCAAAGAAGATGGTTGATGAAGTAATTGAGTCTATGGTAGAAGATGTGTTGGATGAGGAAATAGATGAAGAGGAAGAAGTGCCATTGATTCAAAAGAACGCCAAGCCAGACACTTCAAAAGCTCTCACCATAAAATCAGCCACCCCAAAATCCACCACAAAAGTGGTTACTCCAAAATTAACCACCAAAAACACCAAATCTTCTACACCAACATCAACAAAATCAACTACTGCGATAAATCCACCTACACCAAAATCCAAGGAATCCACACCAGTACCAGTGGAGACTTCTAAACCTAAAGAACCTGAAATTGTTGAGGAGTCTTAACAAGATAAGGAATCTGAATCCGAATAAGAGTCGGTTGAAAAAGAAGTTGCAGAAAAAGAAGTTGAATCAGAACAGAAGGAAGTTGAACCGAAGGAGGATGTAGTTATAGCCATGCGAGAAGAATTGAAGGAAAAGAAAGTCAGTACCAAGAAACCGTCATCAAAAGCGGTTAAGAAAGTTGAGAAGAAGGTCACTAAACCAAAAACCACAAAATCCAAAACACCCATGCCTAAAACCACTCCCAAACCAGTGGAGAAATCAAAGGAAAAGGAAGATGCTGAGGATGAAAAGGAAGTTGAGATAGCTGCTGAGAAGGAGGGCACTAAGACTATAGCTAGCAAGGGTGCTCGAGTAAGAACGGTTGCCAAGAAGGGTGCTAAGGCGTCCAAATGCAAGGTTATCATGCGTGAAGTACAACCAGACCAGCCCACAACGGGGCAAAAGAGAAAGCAATCTGCTATTGCGATCTCTAAAAGTGTTAAATCCAAGAAAAGTAAGTCTGCTACCCCTCAACCTCTATATAATCTTAAAGATAGACAAATTATGGTAGGATTTTTTGTTGCAAAGAGTTGGGTTGCACAAAAGTTTTTGGTTGAAGTTAAAGAGGCTTTAGATTTTCAGAAGTAGTCTGTGCTATTTGCTAAAGATCAAGATGTTTCCATACCACTAGTTGAAGAATTTTATGAACACCCGCATACTAAGGATGATGGATTCTATTTCTCCTTTGTTAAAGATACTCCCATTAATTTTTCTAAAAAGAAAGTGGCTTAAATTCTCAAAGTTCCAACTAAGGGACTTGATGTATACTCCAGAGAGAATTGGCCTTCTGTCAAGGGAGTCATCGCAGAACAGAACTAGACAAGATTGTTTACTAGTCCACCTGATCCCAAGCAAGGGTACACCATTGGCCACCTAAAGGAGCCAATCATGAGGATATTCCATACAATAGCTTTAAAGATTATGTGTCCTATACCACAAGGCCGTATGAGTGTACGGTTGATGGATAGTGTTCTAATTTACTACCTCATTGAACACATTCCTGTCAACCTCCCTGCTATGATGTTAGTTCATATGATCTGATGTGTGGAGAAAGCAAACCATGCTCTTCCCTATGGAGGATGGCTGACCTTGGTATTTGGACAATGGAAAGTACCTATGATGCGAGATTATGGCACCATGTCTCATCTCACCAATCAGATAATAGGTCAGAATGGCATGACATATGCAGGTGGTGTTTTAATGATGAAGGATGAGGGGAGGAGTGATGCTGATCTTGTTAGGACCAGTACAGAATCAATTCAGGAAACTTATGCCTTGGTAAAACAGCTAAGTGACCACTACATTATGTGCTGCACTTCATGAATCCTACAAGAGAATTGAGGTTTGTCTTGATAAAGCTAGTATAACTGGAGCTGAGGATTCTGAAGAAAAGGAAGAGTCATCAGAAGCTGCTGGTGATACTGATGATAAGGATGTTGAACTGGTCTATGAGAAGAATGAGGAAGAGGATGACGAGGAACATGATGCAAGTGCTTCAAAGGAAGAGGAAGATGATGGGACTAAAAATGACTCTGGAGCAGATTAAATTCTCCTTATTTCTTTTTATCTTCTCTTATTACTGCAAACCCCTCCTATTTATTGAACTCTTATTCTGGTTTCCCCTTTTCCCAATTACAAAGGCATTGTTATTATGTAATTTGGATCAATGCTGGTCTGTAATAACTATTCAGGACAATTAGATTTGGTGCTTTGACAGGAACAATGGTAGAATCGGCATCTCTGGAATGCTGTTAGAGTTACCTACATTAGCTGAGCTTAATATAATTAGTAGTTTAAATACTAATTATGTTTAGTTGTTTTTTTTTACATGCTTTTATTCATTGACTGTTTTGATGATGCCAAAAGGGGGAAGCAAGTGTGAAGTTCTGATCTCTCCTACCTATCTCAGGGGGAAGCAGGTCAAATGAATGTTATTAATTTGTGTGTGTTGCAGCAACTAGAAGCAAGGTTGAAAGTCTTGCTGGTGGTGACAGATCTGCATGGTCTGGAAGTAAGTGTATTCAAAGCATTTCACTTCTTATCATCCCAACGGCTTGGAAGCAAGTCTGATGAACTTACTGATGTTCTTATTGCGAATGCATGTTTAAGACTAAGAGCTCTGAGTCTAATTGGTATTTGCCCGTGGTACTTAGAAAATTTTTCTTTAAATGTTGTCAGTTAGTTGTGAACTGGTGTACTTGTAAAAGATGCTTAATCTGCAGGTACAGTACGAGACCAGTCCATTGAATTCTAAAGAATTAAAATTTTTGAAAAGTTCCAAATATTAAATGATATTATTTGCTGGGGGAACTTCATGGTTTGTCATCATCAAAAAGGGGGAATTGGTTGAGTTCCTAGCTCATGTTTTGAATGATGACAAACTACATTGAACTATTATATTGTATGAAAGTTTTTGTTTGCATGTGCATGTACTAAAGAAACAAGTTCAATGGATGACAAGATGAAGCTCATGAAGCCAAGTCTTGAAGTTTGCATGAAGACCAAGTTCATAGAGTTATACTCTTAAGTCTTAGATGCAATGTAAGTGGTATGAAGGTTTATAGATGCAATATAAAGGTTGAGAATAGAGAGATGAACTAATTGTGGATGACAAGAAATCTTAGTTACTTTTCATACACAATTATAAGTAAATTTGGCTAACTGGAACAACCTGCGAACAATGTTGAACTAGTTCTCTCGAGTTTACTCCATACATCCGTATTTTTTGAAAGTTTTTTTCCACCCAAAATTGTTTTCAAAAAATTATGCGGATGCTTGGATTGTTATGAAAGTTAGATATTCTTAAGTATGGCAAGTATGTTATATTATATTGTACAGATTTTATTTAATCTCAAATGAAATCAGTGAGAATATTTTCCGTGGAATTACTTCCATAATTCTAAGGAAAATATTCTCTTGCAATATTCTATAACATACTAGCCAAAGGCTTATTTAAGGAGATCTGCTAGCATACAAACCTAATACTTTTGCAGGAACAAAAATTGAAGAACACTGATTGGCAAAGTTCTCTCTCTAAGTCTTAATCTAGCATAAACCCTATTACCACATTAAGGTTTTAATATACTCTCTTTTGTAAGCGTTTAGGCTAATTATTATTGAGAGACAAAGCGTTAAAATTTGAGCATTTTTTGAGTTCAGTTTGCTGGGGAAGTTGATCTGGGATCATCTTCATTTGAACCTTCATAGTTCAAGGTTGACCCGAACTTCCATAGGTGGAAGTTGGGGAATCATATTGTACATAGGTGCATAAGTGATTGAGTGTAATTCTTTTTGTTATTCTGAGTTTATTAATAAAAATAGGGAGTGAGTGGAGGACGTAGAGTTATTAGAAGTCGAACCTCGTTAAATCCTGGTGTTGTTTATTTTATTCCATTTTTGTTTCCACTGCTTGAGAGCTGGTTCTTAACTGTTCTTACAATCAATTGAAAAGTTTACAACAATCTTACAACACTCAATTCACCTCCCCCCCCCCNATTTTATTGCATTATTGTTTCCGCTGCTTAAGAACTGGTTCTAAACCGTTCTTATAAGTAATCGAAATATTTACAACAACCTTACAACACTCAATTCACCCCCCCCCCTCTTGAGTGTCACTTTCACTCTCAGCTTGGTGATCTAGTTTTGAGAGAAATGGAAGGCACAGGAAGGGCTAATGAGCAAGGCAAGTTGACTCCGAACTGGGAAGGACCATACGAAATTGTGGAGGTTGTTCGAGATGGTACTTATTGACTGAGGAGTTTAGATGGCTATGAACTTCCGAGGACATGGAATGCCAACGATTTGAAGAAGTGCTATATGTAGTAGTTTGTGTTAATTTCTTGTAAAGGCCATGAGCCCATGAAAAGACTGTTTCATATTAATCAGAAGGAACAAAGGATTTCATGTTGTACTAAATTGGCTACGGGCCGCAATTAATGAAATTTTTATTTTCTTGATTACTGTTTTATGCCTAATAGGCATTAATGTTAAGGGCATGACCCCATGAGTTAACCACAGGTTGACAGTTGGTTAAAAGCAAAAAGAATCTTTTATACCAAACATGGGCACGTAACCTCGTAAGTGATTACGAATCACCAAAGTTAAAGCCTGATATTCAAAATTTAACTTGAATATATAGGTTATATAAGGAAAAGTGCTCTCCAAAGTGACTAAGAATCACAAAAGTTAATTTTAATTTGAGTACACACGTTGTACGAGGGCAACGCTCCTACTAAGAATAATTGATAAGGCAATTATCCCATATATTTTTGTGCTAGGGCAAAAGCCCTTACTATGGACAATTAAATACCAGTTTCGATCCCTAAGTTTAAGGGAAATCAATATTATTGATTGATTCATTACTCCTTAGGAGTAATGAACCAATCAATTCTAAAATTTGTAAACTCAGGGATCTCACTGCTATGAGTAGGAGTATTTTTAAACCCCTTAAGTTAATGACGCAACGAATATAAAAATCCGATGCATTCTTATAATCAATATGATTATAAGTTACCTCTCTCTAAAAAATTTCAAGTTCGTTAAGAGATCATCCATGCTAATTTCTAAGTGAAATTGTTAAATCTCTAAGAGACACACTGGCGAAACAAAGCCTTGCTTTTCTAAGTGAAAATTTCAATTTATATTCAATATATCCATTAATTTGACATGAGCTTATAACTTGGTAAAGTCCTCTAAGCTATGGAAATTTCTAAGTGAAATTTGAATTCATACAAATAAATATAAATGAGCTCTTGTTTTAAGGTTTCCCTTAACTTTATAAAATGTTAAAGTTTAGGTTGCAAGCTTGAATCTGGAGGTAAAATAAGTTGTGTGCCTTTACATACATGCCCTTTATAATTGAAAGGTGATGTATGCATGAATGGCTTTATAAACTTTTAAGTCAAACCTCTAAGTGAGGATTCATGAACTCATAAGCTTATGTTTCATAAACTTAAGAATTATGAGCTTCTGAGTTAACAAGGACAATGAGTTCTCACTCAATGAGGTCTCACTCAATGAGGTCTCATAAACTTGAAAAACTTGTAAGATTCTAAGTATGAGAATTAAAAATGTATATAGGAGGATTAGTAACCAAATAGTTGTTGGTTACTAACTTCTCAGAGTCACATGGTAATCAAGATATAGCTGTTAATATATATATATATATATAAAATAAGGAAAAAGGCATTGAAGGAAGTAAATTGATGAGTGCTCAGAAGGCACAAATGTATAATACAATAAGTTGGTATGAAAACCAACAATAAATATCAGATTATTAATACACCACGTTGCAGAAATTACGAAAGATTAACAGAAGAAATATCAGGCCAATGGTTGAGGAGGTTGGTCAACAGAGACTGATGCAGTGATGTCGGCATGGTCAGTGCCTATTTAAGGAGCTCAATCCTCTGGTTTGTCATCTACATCCTCGTCTTCTGGAGCCTCATTATCATCAACTTTAGCGTTTGAAAAGCTAAAGGGTGTGGGAGGAGCCTCTCCACAAAGGTTGGCCAAATGAACTCGACTAACATATTCTAGCCTCTGTGGACTCTTCACCTTTTAAGTAATTCTGAACAGCAAACTGTCCGGCAACACTTAGCTCCTCCTCCTTTTTCTTTTTCAGCTCCTCCATCTTTGCATTGACAACTCTCAATTGCTCCTTCAACACGGAAGCTTTCTTTTCAGCCTTCTCAACCCTCACTTCAGCAGTCTTTTTGTCTGAGTTCATCTGCTCGACATCCGTCTCCTTCTTCTTATACTCTTCAAGATCATTCCAAAGCTCTAAATTCCTTTTAGCCAGAACAAGATTATGTTCTTTGGCTTGACCCAAAGAGGCAGATAACTCATTCACGGCATGTGAATATTTATCTTGAATCCTACGGACTTGTTCACTTAATTAGGATTCATAAATGGTGAGCATTATGGCTGCTTTTGCTCTTTCCTTCTTTGTTTGAGCAACCATTTTGTGAAGGTATTGGAGCCGGAAGATGATCAGTAAAGGAGATAAAAGGCATGAGATATGTTCTGAAATTCACTATGTGTTGAAACAGAAGAGTAAATGGGAATTTTCTAGGTGACGATTGACAAAATTTGTTGAAATATTCTAAGTATTGAAATGGAAAGTTTACCCCCAATACAGCTATTGAAGCAGGGGCAAAGCTATCCGTCCAGGATGCCCCTCAATGACTCCTTGTATTCCTTGCCTCCACACCGGAGAACCTCACTCACAAGCTCCTTTTTGTAATTGGAGTCGAAGCTTTTGGAGGTCGAAGGAATCTCGCATTGTTCATCAAGGAAGTCTTTAACTTAATCAACCAGATCTGTAGCTGGAAATGGAATGTTATAGCCCGAGGATCTCTAGGAGATCTAATGGAGTCTCCAAAAACAAGTACTCGAGACAGTTGTTACAACATGACGAACAAATTTGATACGTTACGCCATTGCTAATTCCAAATATTAAAGGGGCATGTTCTTTTTGATAGCCTCCTGCTTTCCGGTTGTTGGGTCTGTGTCTGGAGGGGTAGATCATTGGGGTCCCTCAAAGTAGGGTCATTAGCAGTACCCCTACTGGTGAGACCAGCACGTTTGGCCTCATCTTATTGGACCGGATTCAACTAACCTTCATCTGTTTCATAAGGATTGTCAAAGACAGTGTACCTTAGTTGGCTACCAGCAGAACAGACCGACTTGTCCTTCCGAGTGTATGGGACCTCTTTCGAGACCGGACTGGATTCCAAAGGATGAGTAGGAGAAGAGCCCGAAGTGGAGTCATAACTAGCCAAAGCTGTTAGCTTCATTTTTTGCTGAGGTTTGATGGAGAATGGAGAAGAACTCTCCTTTCTTTTTAGCTTCGTAGGGAGAGGTTTTAATTTCTCCTTACCTTTGTCTTTCTTGTCTCTACCCAGCACAAAAGGCCGGGTATCTCTTGTTGAATGCAAGATAAAATGATTATATAAGATAAGTATCCAAAGAGAAAAATGTCAAAAGTTTACAAGGCAACGAATGTGCCAAAATTTCATTTACATTCATTCAACTCGATTATCTATGTGATATTGAATGAAATTATAAAGCCATACAAGCTCAGAAGCCTAAAGTGCTAAAATTTCATTCACTTGAAATGATCAAGTCTTTTCAAAAGTTATTGGAATTTGATCACGCATTGATACAACGAATGTGCCAAATCTTCATTTGGATACATTCAATTCGGCCTTATTCTAGGAGGTCGAGCTTATGCGAAGGTGAAATGATGTTCGACACATTCGGTGTTATACGCTGACACCGAATGTGCCAAAACTTTATTAAATAACATTAAACTCGGTCTCTACCAAAAAGACCGAGTTTCATTAAAGAAAACTTAAGTTTGAGACATTCGGTGTCATAAGGTGATAGCGAATCTGTCGAATCCTCAATAAAGGACATTCAAATCGGTCTTTTCCTAGAAGACCGAGTTACATTGAAGTGAAATAATGTTTGACACGGTCGGTGTCATAAGGTGACACCAAATATGCCAAATCCTCATTACAGATTATTCAACTCGGTCTCTCTCCTAGAAACCGAGTTGCATTGGATAAATTGAGCTTGCATTAAAGTAAACTTAAGTTTGACAAATTTGGTGTCATGAGGTGTCACCTTATGACACCGGATGTGTCAAACTTGATTTTACTTGGATGCAACTTGGTCTTGTAGGATACAGAATGTTGTCATTTATACATACTCAATTCGGTCTCCTTATGGGAGACCGAGTCTAATAATAGAGAGTGTATATTTGGCACATCTGTTGTCATATGATGACACTGGATGTGTCAAACCCTCATTTAGCATACTAGTTGAATTCAAATTTGGAACATTTGGCATAACATACTACTACTTTACAGAAAGATACCGAGTCTAATGGGGGACAATTGTTATTTGGAATATTCGGTGAAGTATTTATACCTCAGTGGTGTGCCTCTTCTGTAGAGGATTTTTCTCTTTCGATTGTGCCAGACGTCGAAGGAATTCTTGCTGGTCCATCTTTCCCTTTTTCTCGTCTGGGAGTTCATTTAGTGCTTTTTCTGCAAAAGAACAGGTCGAGTTATATACTTGGACAAAATTTGGTAAAAATCAACACAAAGAAAAACGAATGAAATCTACCAGCATTACCATCATAAACTAACCCACAAGCTTTAAGAAATTTGAAGTCAATGAAGAGGTATTTGAAGGGGATCCATTTGCAGGGAATCTCATAGTTCATCCCTTTCCATTTGGCAGTGGTTTTCTTGAAAATTTCTAATATGGCTAAGTCATTATTATTAAGTTTACGAGGGTTGGTTACTTTGCCTTTGAATTTGGGACTCAGACTCCACTTATTCATTCTGGCAACAAAGTCGGCGTCATCATACTTAATAAAAACATAATCCCCCCTCCATGAAGTAGCCTTATTAGATTTCTCTATGGCTGTGATATAGTCTTCATCATTGGCCAATGTAAACCAGCCTTGTTTACATCCGGCGGCCTTAGTCAGTTTGTGCATAAGTACAAAAGCGGAATAAAAAGGCTTTAAGTTGTTCAATTTACAAGCAGAGGCATAAGTTACAATGTGATGCCATGAATTAGGTGTTAGTTGGCATAATCCTAAGTCATAACGTCTAAGAAGATTTAAAAAGAAAGGAAAGAAAGGAATAGAGACACCCATGTCGATCATGGCCATGTATATACTGAAGCATCCCTCTGGTACATTAAGAAGAGAATCCCCCTTTTTAGGGAGAATGAGTTAGAAAGTCTTGTGGTTAATGAAGAATTACCATATAGCATAATGTTGATGTCCTCAATAGCTTCCTATCTCACCTAAGCAGTCTCAGGAGTGGGAGAAGTAGTGGGTTTATGATAAGGCGCAGTGGCCTCCGTCTCAGATTCAGTTGCCGAATGACTTGATTCAACCTCATGTATCAACAAATCTCTCCACCTCTTCGATGGAGTCTGTTGGGTTCTTGTCGGTAAAGATTCGGGATGCAGTTTGTTTTGTTCTTTCCATATCCTCTTGCATAGGAAGGAATGGAAGAATAGGTTACCCCAAAGAAGAAAGAATATTTGGGGCAATAGAGTATTCAGAGCCAGGTGATGAACCCTGACCCGTCTCTACCGGATTATTACTAGGAACTATTTGAAATGGATTATGCACATTGTGAGGATAAGACAAACTATAAGGCCTAACTACAAGAACAAGATAAACAAATATATTGATACAAAAAGAATACTAGATCAGGCTAGTTACCTGATAGGAAACAAGATGATAACTTCGAAGGTTTGATAATGGCTTCTAAAGATGATACAAGTATGGGGGACATAAAGGCTTATGAAGATTCAAGGCTTTTGGGCTCTTCTAAGACATCATCATGGGTGTGTATGGTGACACACGAAAATACTTGATCATTGAAGCAAAGGAAAGAATGGTGGAATTAGGGGAATAAGATGGTTTTGCCTATGAGCTTTTCCCACTTCACTTGATAGGGTTTTCTCATTTTAGGCATTGAGTCTTTTATTTCTTGAAGTGTCTTAATCATCATTTACAGCCTTATACACATAGATAATGAATTCTTAAAGGTTTCTTGATTAAAATATTGAATCTTGAAAGGTTTCTTAAAGTTTTGAACAAAAACCACAAAAATGCGCAAATTTAGACGAAGCATGCATTGAGTCAATTTTGACGATTTTTGGGGGATTTGGGTAAATCATGTTGTTGTGTAATTCTGGTTGTAATTTGTTGATTATCTTTATTAGCAAGGTAAGAATAAGTTTGTTAGGATATTTTTCGGATTAGATAGAGTTTGTTAGGATATCTTAGCAAGTTACATGACATGCGGTGATGATGTGGCATTCTTATCTTGTGAGTCATCGATGAGTCACTAGATTAGGGTGAATTTACCTAATGTTATGTGTGTATTTTAGCTTAGTTTAGCTAGGATTTTGTTGATGATTATGACTATAAATAATCTCCACATTAGCTTGTAAAAATTCATATTAGTGAATTCAATAAACATTGATTGTTTAAGTTTGCTTGTTTTCTACAAAACAAACGAAAAACCAAAGGTGAGGAAATTTTCGAGTGTGTGGAAAGTTTCGAACTTCTTGAAAGAGTTGGTGCTTAGGCTTTAGACTCTTGTGAGGATAATTTTAGGAATTGAGGGTGCATTGCTTTAATCAATTCATTAAATTATTCGACTTAGATCGATTTTCTTGGTGCTTGGCTTTAGAGAAAACCGAACTAAGACAGTATCCTAGTGAGTGACGATTTTGTTTATCAACATTCACATCAAATTTTGGTGCTCTTGTTGAGAGGACATTAATCCTCCAGGTTATTGGTATAATTTCATTGTTGAAACAAAAGTAATCATGTCGGCTGATGAAGTAAACACTCCTAAGATCACCACTGAGGAATTGCACAAAGACATAGAAGAATTAAAAGCTATGTTTGAGGCCACTATGAAGGATTTTGCCGAAAAACTTAAATCACCAAGAATGTCCAAAGGTGCAAGTAAATGGGAGACGGATTCTAGTTCTAATGATGAGCAAGCAAGCTCAAGGAGTGCACGAAAACCAAGGAAACAATACTCATCAAGTTCTAGTAATGAAGAACTTATGAATAGGCGCAGAAAGAAGAAGAGGCCTAAGGATGATGATCGCAATCTTAAATTGGATATTCCTAAATTAAGTGGAAGTTTGGATCCTGAAAAGTTCTTGGATCGGCTAATAAGGATTGAACGAATTTTTAAATATAAAGAGTATGATGATCGAAAATCATACAAGATTGCAGAACCAAAATTGAAGGGCTTGGCTAGCTTATGGCTTGAAGGTATGCAAAAGAAAAGAAAGAAGGATGGGAAGTCCAAAGTAGCCACTTGGACGAAATTAAAGAAAGAGATGAGGAGACATTTTGTTCCTCAAGATTACGAGCAAGGCAACTTCATAAAGATGCCTACTTTAAGGCAAGCTCGAAAATCAGTTGAAGAATACACCTCTGAATTCCTCAATTTGATCACCATCTGCGATTTAGAAGAAAAAGAGGATCATCAAGTTGCTCGTTATGTTGCTGGCTTAGATGAAAGAATAAGAGAAAAGGTGGAATTACAGCCTTACTGGACTTTTGATGAAGTTTGCAAGGTTGCATCTAGAGTTGAGAAGCAATTTTCGAAAAAACCAAGTACTTTTTCGAAACCCTTTGTGAAGAAAGAAGGTGTCATTGTTTCATTTAAACAAAATTTTGATTCCACTTTGAAACCTCCTCCATATATCAAGGATAAAGGCACTGCTACTAAGCCTCCACACCCTGATCAATGCACAGGTTTCAAGTGCAAAGGTCAAGGCCATATCCAGAAGGATTATCCTCATTCAAGGGTTCATACTACTCGAAATTGGGCAGATGATGAAAACTTTGAAGAAGATGAGAATGAACAACAGGAGGATGGCGTGAATTATGATACTCAGGAAGAAGAGATTGAGGAGATTACTCCTGAAGTGAATGGCCAGAGTTTAGTGCTTCGAAGGGTTTTGCAATTTAAAGTTGCGCCACCTATAGAGAATCAGAGGGATAAAATTTTCATCACAACGTGCAATGTTCTAGGAAGATTGTGTGATCTGATAATTGATTCAGGTAGTTGCACTAATGTAGTCTCTACAGTATTGATCAACAAATTGGAGATTCCTACCACTGAACATCCTCAACCATACAAGTTACATTGGCTCAGTAACACAAGTGACGTCAAGGTGAACAAACAGGCTCTGATTAGTTTCAAAATTGGAAATTTCGATGATCAAGTGCTTTGTGATGTATTTCCTATGGATGTGTGCCATATATTGCTTGGGAGACCGTGGCAATATGATAGATTCGTACAGTTTGATGGTAGAACAAACATATACATCATTAGGAAACAGGCACAATGAAAACCAGCTGCGCTAAAACCTTTGGAAAGTTCAAAATTTTCGAAAGATGTGAGAAATAAAAAGGGTGTTTTGCTGATTGATGAGAAAGCCATGGTGCAAGAAGTAAAGAATTGTGAGAAGTTCTATGTGTTAATGGCTATGGAAGTGCAAGAGAAAGCAATGATCATCCCTCGTGAGTTGCGCCCCTTGTTGCACGAATTTCAAGACATATTTCCTAATGAATTGCCACTAACGTTGACACCCATTAGAGGAATTGAACATCAGATTGATTTGGTTCCTGGAGCTCAGATTCCTAATAAACCAGCATACAGGTGCAATCTAGAAGAAACTAAAGAATTTAACGACGGGATTGAAGAGTTGATGGCAAGAGGGTATATCAGGGAAAGCATGAGTCCATGTGCTATACCTACATTGACTGTTCCTAAAAAGCGTGGATCATGGAGAATGTGCATTGATTCTAGAGCTGTGAATAACATCACCATCAGATACAGGTTTCCTATTCCTCGATTAGATGATTTATTGGATGAATTGATTGGCTCACAAGTTTTACCAAGATTGATTTGAGGAGTGGTTACCATCAAATTCGAATGAAGGAGGGTGAATGGAAAACAGGATTCAAAACTAAACTAGGACTCTATGAATTGTTAGTTATGCCTTTTGGTCTTACTAATGCTCCTAGTACTTTTATGATATTGATGAATGAAGTTTTGAAACCTTTCATTGGAAAGTTTGTGGTTGTCTACTTGGATGATATACTGGTGTATAGTGCAAGTGTGGAAGATCATCTGCAACATCTAAGAGAAATGTTCAAAACTTTGAGGAAGTAATAATTGTATGCTAAGCTCGAAAAGTGCTCGTTCATGGTCTCAAGTGTGACGTTCTTAGGGAACATTGTTTCTAAGGATGGTGTTTCAATTGATCCTTCAAAAGTGGAAGCTACTAAATCATGGCCAGTTCCGAAATCTGTGACTGAAGTGCGTGCTTTTCATGGTTTAGCTTCTTTCTATAAAAGATTTGTGAAGAATTTTTCTTCTGTAGTAGCACCCATGACCGAGTGTATTAAGAAGAACAAGGAGAAGTTTGAATGAACTAAAGATGCGCAAAAGGCCTTCGAATCGCTGAAAAAATTGCTTTGTCAAGCTCCTATCTTATCTTTGCCAGATTTTTAGAAACCTTTTAAAGTTGAGACAGATGCTAGTGGCGTGGGGATTGGTGCAGTGTTCGTTCAAGGTAAGCGGCCTATAGCTTATTTTAGTGAGAAATTGAACTACTCTACCTATGACAAGGAATTCTATGTTATTGTTCGAGCATTGGATCATTGGAGTCATTATCTGCGTCCAAGTCACTTTGTATTGCATTCTGATCATGAGGCTCTAAAGCATATCAATGGCCAACATAAACTCAATCCAAGACATGCTAAGTGGGTTGAATTTCTGCAGTCTTTTCACTTTTCTTCAAAGTACAAAGAAGGCAAATCTAATGTGGTTGCTGATGCTTTATCAAGGAGGTATGTTTTAATTGGTGTTCTTAATTTCAAATTGCTTGATTTGGAGTTGATTACACAATATTACGAGCAAGATGGAGATTTTGGTCCTATCTATTCCCAAATTACGAAGGCTTCAATGGTATCTTATGTGCTACATGATGGATTCTTATTCAAAGGGAATCTACTTTGCATCCCTAAGTACAGTATTTGTGAGTTGCTCGTCAGAGAAGCGCATGGGGGTGGAATTGCAGGTCACTTTGGTATTACAAAAACATTGACAATGTTGCAGGAGCATTTCTATTGGCCTAGAATGATTGCTGATGTTGAAGCAGTAATATCACAATGTGCAGTTTGTCAAAAGGCCAAGGCATCCTTTCATCAAGGATTTTATACACCATTGCCAGTGCCAGAAGTTCCTTGGGATGATATTTCTATGGATTTTATTATAGTTGGTTTGCCTAGAAATTCAAGGCAAAAGGATGCTATAATGGTTGTGGTTGACAGGTTTTCGAAGATGGCTCACTTCTTACCTTGTCACAAGACTGATGATGCTGTCAATGTTCCAGAATTGTATTTTCGAGACATTGTTAGGTTACATGGAGTTCCAAAATCAATTGTAAGTGACAAAGACACGAAATTCATGAGTTATTTCTGGAAATCATTGTGGCGATTGATAGGCACGAAATTGCTCTTCAATACTTCCTATCATCCATAAACAGATGGTCAAACTGAAGTCACCAATAGAACCCTAGGCATTCTACTTCGTGGTTTGGTAAGTAAGACACAAAAAGATTGGGACTTGAAATTAGCTCATGCAGAGTTTGCTTATAATCGTTCACCTACATATGCAACTAAGCATTCACCTTTTGAAGTTTTTTATGGAGTCAATCCTAAGCTACCTATTGATTTCGTGGCTATTCCTAAAGGTGAGCTCGTTCACAAAGAAGCTTTAGCTAAAATTGAATACATGCAGAAGTTATATGCACAGGTTAGAGCAAGAATTGAGCATGTGAATGATATCTACAAGACAAGAGCTAACAAGCATAAAATCAAACACACATACAAGGAAGGAGATTTGGTATGGTTACATCTAAGGAATGAAAGATTTCCTAATCAAATGAAAAACATGCTAATGCCTAGGTGTGATGGACCATTCAAAATCGTGAGCAAGATCGGGGACAATGCATATAAACTCGAATTTCCAGGTGAATATGGTGTGCATGCCACATTCAACATTGGTGATTTGGCTCCTTATGTTCCTGATGATCAACTTCGAGGTTTGAGGACAAACTCTTTTGAAGAAGAGGAGGATGATACGAAACAAGATGATAACTTCGAAGGTTTGATAATGGCTTCTAAAGATGATACACGTATGGGGGAAATAATGGCTTATGGAGATTCAAGGCTTTTGGGATCTTCTAAAACATCATCATGGGTGTGTATGGTGACACACGAAAATTCTTGATCATTGAAGCAAAGGAAAGAATGGTGGAATTAGGGGAATAAGATGGTTTTGCCTATCAGTTTTTCCTACTTCACTTGATAGGGTTTTCTCATTTTAGGCATTGTGTCTTTTATTTCTTGAAGTGTCTTAATCATCATTTACAGCCTTATACACATGGATAATGACTTCTTAAAGGTTTCTTGATTAAAAGATTGAATCTTGAAAGGTTTCTTGAAGTTTTGAACAAAAACCACAAAAATGCTCAAATTTGGACGAAGCATGCATTACGTCAATTTTGACGATTTTTGGGGGATTTGGGTAAATCATGTTGTTGTGTAATTCTGGTTATAATTTGTTGATTAGCAAGGTAAGAATAAGTTTGTTAGGATATTTTTCAGATTAGATAGAGTTTGTTAGGATATTTTAGCAAGTTGCATGACACGCAGTGATGATATGGCACTCTTATCTTGTGAGTCATCGATGAGTCACTAGATTAGGGTGAATTTACCTAATGTTATGCGTGTATTTTATCTTAGTTTAGCTAGGATTTTGTTGATATGACTATAAATAATCTCAACATTACCTTGTAAAAATTCAGATTAGTGAATTCAATAAACATTAATTGTTTAAGTTTGCTTGTTTTCTACAAAACAAACCAAAAACCGAAGGTGAGGAACTTTTCGAGTGTGTGGAAATTTTCGAAATTCTTGAAAGAGTTAGTGCTTAGGCTTTAGACTCTTGTGAGGATAATTTTAGGAATTGAGGGTGCATTGCTTTAACCAATTCATTAAATTATTCGACTTAGATCGATTTTCTTGGTGCTTGGCTTTAGAGAAAATCGAACTAAGGCCCTGTTCTCCTCAACTTATTTTTGCTGATCTGAACTTATTTTTGCTGATCTGAACTTACTTTTGTTGAACTGAACTTATTTTTACTTAACTGAACTTATTTTTGCTGAATTGAACTTATTTTTGCTGAAATCATTAACAATTTATTAAGGATTGAAAGTGATTTTTGCTGGACTGAACTTATTTTTGCTGAAAATAAGTAAAAATAAGACGAGGAGAACAGGGCCTAAGACACTATCCTAGTGAGTGACGATTTTCTTTATCAACATTCACATCATTACCTGTGTAAGATGTTGCTGAAAAATAGACTAAGAATAGTTAAGAAATCTGAAACACTATTCACTGCCTGAAAACTCGCCAGGAATCACCCCAAAAATTTTCTTGAAATCGCCTCTACTCACCGGAAATCGCCTCTCAAGATTTTTCACTAATTTCTCTCTCCAAAAGAAATTTACTGAAACTGTCAATGTGAAATCTGTTCAACTCCTCACTCCTATATAAAGAGAAATGAGAGAGTAAAAAGGGGGAGGGGGGAATTTAAAACTCTTCAATTTCCCCTAAATACCCAAAAGTCCAAAAAGAGAAATGGGCTTTGAAAGCCCAATCTAACTTAATCAGATGGGTGGTGCATTATGGATCCATCAGCCCATCTGAGGGGCAAATGATGTGGCATGCCAAAAATGGCTGCCACGTGTCACTCACTGAATGGACCATGTGTCCACTTATTTTGTTAAAATGACAACTTGGCACTACCATGTGGCAACAGAGGAATCACTATTGGTGGGGCCCATATGACTACATGTCATAATTTCATTCGGCAACGTGTCAAGTAAAAGGAGTTGAAGAAAGGAGTATTGAAGTGACACATGTCGCTTCACGATTTGTCAAAAAGCAAGGCAAAGTTGAGCCAAAAAGGCCCAACAAGAGGCCCATAAAACCAAGAAGAAAAGCATAGCTCAAATATATTGCGACAAGTGTCGCATTGTGATTGGTAAGCCACCAAAGCCCAAGGACTATAAATACCCCTCAAAACCATCATTTTGGGGGCATTCAATTTCATTTTATTCTTACATAGGTAGAGAATTTCTCTCTCTAAAGTCTCTCTCTAGAATAAGCTTGTTGTTAATTTTAGTTATTTTGCCCTAATCTTCCTACATATACTTACTTAAGCATCGGAGGGTGAAAAAGTCCTACAAGGATTTTGTTCCCTTATTTTGCATGAATCGAGGTACCAGCTATCGAAAGTGAACAAGCCCACACCTGTTCATCCAACGTGTAGCTCTCCAGTTCTCTATCCATGTGTTCAGTTGAAGTTTATAGTACGTCACCAACCAACCCCTACCCAAATTATTAAAATTTTAGAAACAAAAGAAAAAGGAAAAATAAAATAGACCAAATCTTTCACTTTCCACTTTTTATGTATAAACTAATCACCACCATCATCACCTTCTTCATTCATCTTCTCCATCATCACCATTAATGAATCCATGTAAGCTCTCAATTGACACCTTCCACAATTACACCTCGCTCAACCTACAACACCTCCATCTTCATCCCTTAAGTGTAAATCATGCAATGAAACACCATTTGTAATACCCCATATTTTTACACACTTTAAAGAGTTCATTTTCGTATTTTATACGTATGTTTTTAATATTTTTATTGAGAAATTAAGTTTAATAAAAATATTAAAGAAAGGTAATCTAAATAAATTTTAATCAAAGTAACTATTTTATATTTATAACATATATTTTATGTTATTTTAAGTTTTATTAAATATTTTGAAAAGTTTCTAAAAAAAGAATTTTTTAGAGTTTCCTAAATTGTTTTAAAGCAAGGGCATAAAAGTAATTTCATATATTAAGGGTATTTATGTAATTGCACCAAATCCTACTTTGGGGCTTATAAATACCCCTTAAAACCCAAATTTTCAGATTTAATTTGCAAACTAAGAGTTTTAGGATTTCAAAAATTGAGAGAGAGAAAAAAAAGATTTCAAAAAAAAAAAGAAAAATCGGAAATTACCGTAAAACATAAAAAAAATCCTTCGCCACCTCTTCTTCGCCGAAGACCTCCTCTTCGCCCTACTCGCCGGCGCCAGACCTCACCCGTGCCGCCTGCTGCCATCTTGCGCCACCCCTCACTGGCAGCCACCCTCCTCCCTATTTGATACATTTCGAAATTCTATTATAAAAAAAAATATAAAAAAAAATTCTTCTTCTTTCTTTTTAGTTAATCTAGCAAAAATCATATTGATAATTATAATTAATCATGTTTCTATAGTTTTAATCATGTTTTTATCAAGTTATGATTTAGTTTAAAGTATGGATTTATTTAGTTGATCATGAAATTTCAAAGTATGTTTTTATTATGTTGGCCAATAGCTTAGTAAAGAAGATAGAAACTTATTTAAGTTGATTAGTTACTTAATCAACAAGAAAGGTAGTTTGTGAATTTTTATTCACTTGATTATTAGAAGTTAATGAGCAAATATTTATATATATGTTGCCACTCACAGTTTAATGTGTAGTCAAAGAATAGGTAAATAGTTAGCCACTCACAGTTAATGTGTGATAAAGGAAGTTTAGTCTAATTAAAGAAAACCCAAGATTATTTTTAGAATCACCTTAAATCAAAGATAATAATTAATATGGCTTGTTTGATTCTATGCATGCTTTTATGTGATGTTGTGTGTGAGTCATAACTATGTTAAACCGGTTAACCACGTAAAGTGAAAAAGGATTCGCACCAAAACTCTTGGAATGTATATACCTTGAGTATGAACAATGGGGGGAGTCATATGGAACAGTGATCTATGACTTCTAATTGGAGTACAAGACATTGTACTCTTTTATATTTTTAATGCGCTAGAATTCCGTCACTTTATGTGAGATAGGTAATACCTTCTTGGAGTTGCTCCCAAGTTGGTGCCCAATAGGGCGATTTTAAAGGAAAGGATACCCGTTCGATGCGAAATCCAAAGTCCAAAATATAATAATTAAATTGTTTAAGTTGAGTTTATGCACAGGTGAAGAGTTGTCAACGGTAAGAGTATAAATGTTTTACTTTTATTTTATTTTGATCATGCTGCATAGTCTTTAGTAGTTATGTACTCAGCTTTGCTGAATGTTTGTTTTGTGTGCATGGTGAACAGGCTATCGCACACCTATCAAAAGTAAACCAAACAGCACTAGCTAATGTAGCTAGGGAAGTAAGGATCGAATCCTCAGGGAAGCAATTGAACCCTATTAGTTCTAAAAAGCTTAAACCGTGTAAAGGGCCTTAGTCGAGAAAGTATTGACTAACTAATTGACTACTGACTAATTACTAACTAATTACGGCAAATGAAGAAGAATTAAACCAATAAACTAAGCCTAGGGTCATTCGGGTCACCAAGAACAACTAATGGATTCACTAACAAAGATCGTTCAACCTCACAATTATCGTCAAATTAGGGCTCACTAATTCTCTCGAATCTAGACTCCCTCGAAACTCATCTAGCGGCTCTCGCTCATGCCTAGACTAATTCCGCCTATTATTCAGTGGTCTTATTGTGGTATTTTTACCTCTCGGCATCAAATTCAACAATTACCAGAATTACAACTAAATCTGCGCACAATTCAATTGTAAACAAAGAAACCAATAATAGGAAATTGACTACTAATTGTGGATTGACAACCTAATTTTTTTTTTAATTAGTCATTAATCAATCAAGGTTTCCTAACCCTAGAAATTAGACTACTCGCTCATGATTATGAAAATTAAAGCAAGAACAATTGTAAAGTTCATAATTGAATTCATGAAGTAATTGACAATTAAACTAATTAACATAAACATAACTAAATCAACTAAACCAAGAAACTAAAAAGCATAAATTAACCAAATAAAGAACAAAACAGAAGAATTACCAAATTGAAGAACGAATCGAAGACTTGAATTGAATTGAAAATTAATGTTGTTAACAAAACCCTAATTTCCCCAAATTGATTTGAGAGAGAAAGTACTTAATTCTAAAACCTAAGAGAGTAATCTAAATTATGAAAAGCATAAGTTGTTTTGCCTAGAAAGTCGTGCCTAATGTACCCAAGTTGGGCTTCAAAGCCTAACTACGAAGAAAAAAAAAAGAATTAAAAATCCGGAAAATCGGCTGATGCGGGCGCATAGGAGGTTATGCGCCCGCATCAGACCTCCAGAGTGCCTCTTCAGCTGCTGATTCATTAAATGCGCCCGCATGCTTTGTTTGTGCGCCCGCATAACTACCTCAGAAGCTATTTTCTTTTCTTTTCTTCTTATTCTTCATGAGTTCTTTAAGATGTTATTTTCTCTTCTTGCGCATTTCCATGCATCTTCACTCTTAATCCCGTCTAACCTTTCCGGCTTCGTTTCGAGCCTCGGTTTTCGTGCCTGAAATTACAAAACATACCAAAACCGAGCATAACAACCGCAAATGATAAAAATCAAACTAAAAAGCTCTAAAATTGCCGGAAATCAACCAAACTTAGCGAGACACTTCAAATTAGCTAAAGAACATCAAATGAACTAAAAACGAGCCAGAATAACAAAAACTAGGCATAAAATTGACTCGAAACAAGGGGAAAAACACTATAAAAACCTCACATATCAAATTCCCCCAAGCCAAGATAACGAAATGACTTTCACCCCATAAAAACATATGCATCACAACTCAAGGATCCTTCCGAGTTTACTAAGATCAAAGCAAGTCAAATGCTACACATTCCTAAGCAAAAGTCAAACAAAGCCAACCAAGCAAGTTTAATGAATCGATGACTAGAATAGCTCACGGGTTGTCACTCCACACAATTGAGCATCTAATAATGTAGCTCACCCTCACCACCCAACCATAAGAAAATGGAATGCAAATGCAACAAAGTGTTTTAAATGCAAGTTTTGAGGAGCCCAAATCCACACCTCACACCTCATGCAAGTGTTTAAGGGTAAACACTCAATCCTAAAGTCGACTCGAAATGCAATTAATACTCTACGACCTTGCCAAAAGACTCTTCCACAATCAACCAAAGCATGCACATGAAGATCAAAGAGGACTTTATAAGCTTGTAACGTAAGGCTAGGGTGAAGGGTAAGATAAATTTGGGATAATGTGGCTGAAAATGCGGGGTATACGCATATAAAACATCAGAGACTAACCAACACATAATACAATAGCATCAATGTCTCCCTTCATCCAATTCCAACCGTATCAAACCAAACTTTTCAATTTTCATTCACTTCACACCTTTATTTTCATTCAAAGCACAAATATAAACCAAATTCAAGCTTTTCATTCATCTACTTCAATTTCAACTTGTTTTTCTCTTTTTTTTTCTTTTCTCTTTTCTTTCTTTCCTTTTTTTTTCTTTTTATTATATTTTTTTTCATTTTAGTTTCACGACTCTTAATAGTTAGCCATTAAGACCAAACTACCACACGTACATAACTGGACTCCAAATCACATTTAGAAACCAACACATTGTGTTTTAAAACACAATTCCAGTCATTGGTACGCAGAGCCTTAATGTGAAACTTATAGAACCTCCTGCACATCAAAATTTCACAATTCACCTAATCCCCAAAACACACCATCACAACAATCAACAACTATAACAAACCATAAATGACCCAAGCCAAGCTTGGGCATACAAATGTTATCAAATACCAAGGCTAAAAGGGTTGTAATGCGGTTAATTTGTGCGGGATATAGGCTTGAGAAAACACGGGATCAAGGGGAAAAATTGTTCAGCATGAAAATCCTAATAATGTATCTGAAGGCTCTAACACAATTGAATGCCTCTTATCATGCGCAACATGCGACAAAACCTCAATTAAAAGTTAGTAAAGTCCAAAGGCAAACTCAAGATCATAAATGCACCAGGAACTAAGCACACATGAAAGGAATACAATTTAATGTAGCCTATAAGATCAAAAATGGCTCAAATCCTCCCGCTNAATCCTCCCGCTAACACAGTTCAAGTCCAAGACCCAAGCAGGGTTAGATAGAGTTGACAAATGCAAGGAAAGGCTAACAAATTAAGACTAAGTCATGCCCGGCAAATCACATAAGTAAACTCATCCAAATACAAGAATCATGAAGTTTCAAAAAAATTTAAGTAAATGGGTACATGAAAAGTCAAATGAACGAAAAACTGGGACGAGCAGCTAGCCAATCATAATAAGAATTCTCTTTTAACAGCTGACTACATTAAACTAGGAAAGCAGTACATTTTTTTGGTTACATGTAAACTCCCGGCCTTAAGGGACGGTACAAAACCATGTACGGTACCTCCGAAAAAGCAGTAAAAAACTACACTAGAAAGCAGGAAAAGACTAAGGTAAACAGCTATTCCCAAAACATACAGGTACAAGCAAAAGGAGAACGGAGTTTAGGAACATCTAACCCAATGTAAATCAACCAAAATTCGTAAATTCAATATCAGAGGTCCTAGTCCTGCTCCGATTGTCATATCTTCAGGGGGAAAAAAACAAAACCAAGTCCAAAAAGAAAAATAAGAGAAAAAAAAAACAAATTGTTTACAACTGATTACAACCTAAACAAGAGTAACTAATTCCCCCCCCCCCCCAAGCCAAACACTGTCCCGTCCCGGGATACATAATCAATAAAAATGGGGAAGGGAATAGGAGCTGCAGGACGCCTACTGCTGCCCGGGCCCGCCATAGGGTGGAAACTGGGAGTAGTAGTGGTGGAGAGGGTAGGAGGTAGGGTCCACGTTGGGGTCATACTGGGGTGGCCAGTTAGGGTGGTTGGGGAATGGTTGCACGTGGCCCTGGTCAACATGATGCATGTGCTCTCTCCATTGGACCCGCTGCAGGTGATCCACATCAGTTCGGAGACCGCGGACACTATCATCTAATCTATCAAACCGATGTCCGTATTGCTCGAACCGCTGATCAATCTGATCGAACCGCTGAGTGTTGTAGCCGTGCATTTCGTCCAGGCGGTTCATCAGGGGGGTCATATCAAAGGCGCCCTGGGGAGGTGGGAGTGGCGGAGCTGGTTGTTGAGGAATGTCCTCCTGAGGGACACCCCCCGCCTGCTGCATTACTTGGGCCATTCTAAGGGCCCTCTTCTCGGCATCCGTCCTCTCAGCTAGTGGGATGGGGTCTGGGGGAATCCTCCAGGGGTTTACGCCTTCGGGGTGGTCCAGGTAGTAGGTGGAGGTGAAGGCGTTGGGAAGGTAGCACCAGGATAATTCTCGGACATTCCATACCAAGCGTTCATGCCGGCCTCTAGTGTATGTTCTGCAGAACCCGGCAGTCCGCAAGGAGGGAATGTCCATCAGTGGATTTTCTTCAATGGGGTGCAACCCTTCAAAGTTTTCTCGATGGCCTAACTGGTAGGCTAACTAGGTAATCATGCCTCCACAATAAATAACCCCCGTGTTTGTGGCACCCTCGGCTATCTCAGCAAATCTACGGGCAAGGAAAAACCCGTAGTTGTAGTCTCGGCCTCGTAAATGGGATCCCTCAGTAGCTAACCACAGGAGTCTGAGCTCATCAGGATAGACTTGCCCCAACTCTCCTCGGGAAAATAGGCAATAGGTAATGAACCGGAGGAAGTATCGGAGGGCTGCATGTTGAACCTCCGATGTCTTACTGGTGAACTGCTGAAGAAACTAGGTTGTCTGGGTCCCAGAAGAAGTGTTCGTTGAACTGCTGAAGGGTAAGCTCATAATGGGTGCCAAAGATGGTGAAACTGACCAACCCTGTTCTAGCTATTGGGTTACTGGGGTTCCGCACAATAACCCTGAAGTGGAAGGTGGAAAGGAACTCCAGAGTGAGTTCCCGGTATGTGGGTGGGGCCATTGGTTCGCCATCAGGTCCTGGCATGGTGACTCCGAGCCATGCACCCCAACCAATGTTATCCGCCATCTGGACCACTTGGTCAGTGATCCCCATCTCATCGCAGGTGCTGCGGTCAAAGAATCTGGTAGAGCGGATGGGCCGCTTTTGCAGTCTCTCGAACCGGGCTTGTTGTTGGCGGCGGTTTGGTGGTGCGGGGTCTCCCGTACTAGAGCCTGCGGGTTGTTTGCCCCTGGAAGCCGAGGTAGAAGACTCGGTCCTCTGTGATTTCCTTGAGGTTCTTTGAGAGCTCATGGTTCCTGAAAATTGAAAATGAATGCATTAGAACCATAGGAAAAATCAGGACAAAGCACATAACAAAACAAGCTCATGCAATGACACAACTTTCAATTAGATAATTTGAGTAGAAATTTCGGCATGACCCGTCTATTTTATCGATATAGCCAAAAGCCGTGAGGCTAACAACAATCACCAAAACCAATGTTTTTTCAACATAAAACCAATATTTCCACACGTTTCCAAGGCTTTCAACATAAGTTCAATAGAACACAAATCTCATGAACCCAAAAATGCAACCATTATCAACATTTTAAACCTCAACTACTAATTCAAAACATCATATTTCATCAAGTAACAACTATACTAGAGGGAAGGAAAAAAAATAATCATACTTCCATGGCATTATCAACACAAATTAAGTCTAAAATTTAGCAAGTCAACACTATAATGTTATCAACTCAAGAACCCAAACCATTGTTCACAATTGTAAAATAGGGCAGGAATTTTACTAAGTCATAAACTTGAAATTGAAAATTAATAACACTTAAGCAAGCAATTATCAACATCACACAGGCATAAAACTCAAGAAAAATTGTATTATAAACTTGTAACTACGAACCCTATAGTATGAACGCCATGAAAATTCAAGAAAACTTGTTAAAACTTGCTTAAAAGTTAGATTTATACCTTAATAGATGAAGATGAATTGAAAGCAAAGTAGAAAAACGCCCAACTAGTCCGAAATTAATTGAAAAAACGCCCCAAAATTGCAGAATTTCGCGCGCCCCTAGTAGCACCAAATTGCAAAAATTTTCGAAAATTGATTGAGGGGTTTTGTTGAGGGAGATGAGAGGATGCTTGTGTTAAAATTTGAGTTGATTTGGTGAAGTATTGAGTGAGATAAGAGAGAAGGAAGTTTTTAGAGGTTGGGTTTTAATGGAGGTTGAAGGTTTGAAGAAGAAGATGATGTGAGGTGAGGAGTGAGAGAAAGAAGATGAAAAGAATAAAAGAGTAAAAGAAGGCGAAGAAAAATAAAAAAAATAAAAAAATATATATATATCGGGCCGAGATGCGCCCGCATAAAGGATTCATGCGCCCGCATCCCGCCCAAAATTCAAAAACTAGGGCTACTGGGGGTGAGATGCGCCCGCATAGAATTGCTATGCGCCCGCATCTCACTTCCTCAGGAAATTTTGTGGGGTTCTGTAGGTAAGATGCACCCGCATAAATATGTTATGCGCCCACATCTTGCCTTTTCAAAAACTTTTATGGGGTTCTGGGGGTCAGATGCGCCCACATAGAATTGCTATGCGCCCGCATCTGCCCCGTTTTATCGACTATTCTATTTTTTCTCTTCCTCTAAAATGTTCTTTTCACTCACCTTGACCCTCACTTAGATTTTTAGCTACGGAATGCAACCGAAAACCTCTAGTTATTCAACTACACCTAAAAGCACGCAAAAACACCAAAAACACAGCTAACTAAAAATTACAAAAATAAACTAAAACGCACCAAAAGCACATAAAAAGAGTTAAGGAGGGATAGAAAGCTCGGGTTGCCTCCCAAGAAGCGCTTGTTTAGGGTCATTAGCTTGACCGTGGCTTCGGAGTGGTCAGTTTGAATCGGGATTGTAGAATTGCACCTCTTCTACTAATCCAACTGCATCACCTTCATAATAGAGCTTCAATCGTTGTCCGTTGACCTTGAACTTTTCACCTTTATCATTTTGGACTTCAACGAACCCGAATTTGCTCACCATAGTAACCGAAAAGGGACCGCTCCACCTGGACTTCAGTTTTCCAGGAAACAATCTGAGACGGGAATTAAATAAGAGTACCCTATCACCAACTTGAAATTCCCTTCTCCTGATTCTTTTATCATGTCACCTCTTAGTCTTTTCTTTATATATTTTTGCACTATCATATGCAGCTAAACGGAATTCATCGAGCTCATTTAGTTGAAGAAGTCGCTTTTCTCCCGCCAGCTTGGCATCCATATTCAATTCCTTTACTGCCCAGTATGCCTTATATTCTAACTCAACCGGAAGGTGACATGCTTTACCATAAACTAACCGAAACGGTGAAGTGCCAATTGGGGTTTTGAAAGCCGTCCTATATGCCCATAGAGCATCATGGAGCTTGTTGGTCCAATCCTTTCTCGATTTTGCAACTGTCTTCTCGAGGATAGACTTGATCTCGCGATTGGAAACCTCAACTTGGCCGCTTGTCTGTGGGTGGTATGCTAGTCCTGTTCTATGGCAAACACCGTACTTTTTCAGCAGCTTATCTAACCTTTTCTCATGGAAATGCTTCCCCCCATCACTGATGACAGCTCTAGGGACTCCGAACCTAGGAAAAATAACCTGCTTAAACAACCGCAAAACCGTATTAGAATCACAATGGGGGGTAGCAAGAGCTTCCACCCATTTAGAAACATAATCCACAGCAACTAGAATGTAACGGTTTCCATTAGAAGATGGGAAGGGTCCCATATAGTCAATACCCCAAACATCAAAAATTTCAACTTCCAATATACCTGTTTGCGGCATTTCATGCCTTTGTGAGATATTACCTGTTCGTTGGCACGAGTCACAAGACATGATAAAGGCTCTCGCGTCCTGTAAGATTGCGGGCCAATAGAAACCTGATTCTAAGACCTTGAACATCGTCTTGGAGGGTCCAGCATGACCTCCATAGGGTGATGAATGGCAATGGTGAAGGACACCATATACCTCCCATTCCGGAACACATTTCCTGTATAAACCATCTGCACACTCACGAAACANTCACGTAACAAGTTAGGATCATCCCAAAAGTATCGTTTAACATCGTGCAAAAATTTCTTTTTCTCCTGATAAGTCAAATCGGAAGGTAAAACACCTCCTATGACATAATTAGCGAAATCAGCAAACCAAGGGGAATGCACACAAACAGCAAACAAATGTTCATCAGGGAAAAATTCCCCAGCCAAGGAAACGAAATGACTTTACCCCATTAAAACATGATGCATCACAACTCCAAGGATCCTTCCGAGTTTATAAGATAAAAGCAAGTCAAATGCGACACATTGCTAAGCAAAAATCAAACAAAGCCAAAAACAAGCAAGTTAATGAATCGATGACCGTAGATAGCTCACGGGTGTGTCACATCCACACAATTGAGCATCTAATAAGTAGCTAACAGCTCACCACCAACAACCATAAGAAAATGGAATCAAATGCAACAAAGTGTTTAAATGCAATTTTGAGGAGCCCAAATCACACCTCACACTCCATGCAAGTGTGATAAGGGGTAAACACTCAATCCTAAGTGACTCGAAAGCAAAATTAATGACTCTACGACTTGCACAAAGACTCTCCACAATCAACCAAAGCATGCACATGAAGATCAAAGAGGACTTTATAAGCTTGTAACGTAAGGTAGGGTGAAGGGTATAAGATTAAATTGGATAAAGCGAAGGAAAATGCGAGGTTATACGCATATAAAACATCAGAGACTAACCAACACATAATACAATAGCATCAATGTCTCCATTCATCCAATTCCAACCGATCTCTAAACCAACTTTTCAATTTAATTCCTTAAACCTTATTTCATTCAAAGCACAAAATAAACCAAATTCAAGCTTTTATTATCACTTCAATTAACTTGTGTTTTCTCTTTTTGTTTTTTCTCTGTTCTTTCTTCCTTTTTTTTTCTTTATTATATTTTTTCATTTAGTTCACGAGACTCTTAATAGTTAGCCATTTAAGACCAAACTTACCACACGTACAGAACTGACTCCAATCACAATTTAGAAAACCACACATTGTGTTTTAAAACACAATTTCCAGTCCAATGGTACGCGAGCCTTAATGTGAAACTTATAGAACACTCCTGCACATTCAAAATTCACAATTACCATAATCCCCAAACCAACCATCTACAACAATCAACAAAATATATACAAAACCCATAACATGACTCCCCAAGCAAGCTTGGGCATTACAACTATGTTATCAAATACCAAGGCTAAAAAGGGTGTAATGCGGTAATTTTGTGCGGGATATAGGCTTAGAGAAAACACGGGATCAAGGGGAAAAAAATGTCAGCATGAAAATCCTAATAATGTATCTGAAAGGCTCTAACACAATTGAATGCCTCTTACATGCGCAACATGCGACAAAACCTCAATAAAAGTTACTAAAGTCCAAAGGCAAACTCAAGATCATAAATGCACCAGGAACTAAGCACAAATGAAAGGAATACAATTAATGTAGCCTATAGATCAAAAATGGCTCAAATCCTCCCGCTAACACAGTTCAAGTCCAAGACCCAAGCAAGGTTAGACAGATTGACAATTGCAAAGGAAAGCAACAATTAAGACTAAGTCATGCCCGGCAAATCCATAAGTAAACTCATCCAAATACAAGAATATGAAGTTTCAAAAAAATTAAGTAAATGGGTACATGAAAATCAAATGGAACGAAACCTGGGACGAGCAGCTAGCCAATCATAATAAGAATTCTCTTTAACAGCTGACTACATTAACTAGGAAAGCAGACATTTTTTTGGTTACATGGAAACTCCAGCCTTAAGGGACGGTACAAACCATGTAACGGTCTCCGAAAGCAGTAAAAAACTACACTAGAAAGCAGAGAAAAGACCTAAGGTAAACAGCTATTCCAAAACTACAAAGGTACAAGCAAAGGAGAACGGAGTTTAGGGAACATCTAACCCAATGTAAATCAACCAAAATTCGTAAATGCAATATAGAGGTCCTAGTCCTGCTCCGATTGTCATATCTCAGGGGAAAAAAACAAACCAAGTCCAAAAAAGAAAAAAATGAGAAAAAAAAAAAACAAATTGTTTACAATGATTACACCTAACAAAGGTAACATTTATCCCCCCCAAGCCAAACACTGTCCCGTCTCGGGATACATAATCAATTAAAAAAGGGAAGGGAATAGGGAGCTGCAGGACGCCTACTGATGCCCGGGCCCGCCATAGGGTGGAAACTGGGAGTAGTAGTGGTGGAGAGGGGAGGAGGGTAGGGTCCAGTTGGGGTCATACTGGGGTGGCCAGTTAGGGTGGTTGGGGAATGGTTGCACGTGGCCCTGGTCAACATGATGCATGTGCTCTCTCCATTGGACCCCTGCAAGGTGATCGACATCAGTTCGAGAGAAGCGGACACTATCATCTAAATCTATCAAACCGATGTCCGTTTATGCTCGAACCGCTGATCAATTGATCGAAACGTGAGTGTTGAGCGTGCATTTCGAGTCAGGCGGTTCATCAGGGGGGGTCATATCAAAGGGCCCTGGGGAGGTGGGGTAAGTGGCGGAGCTGGTTGTTGAGGAATGTCCTCTGAGGGACACCCCCGGCCTGACTGCATTACTTGGGCCATTTAAGGGACCCCTTTCTCGGACTCGTACCTCTAGCTAGTGGGATGGGGTCTGGGGGAATCCTCCAGGGGTTACGCTTCGGGTGTGGTCAGGTCAGGGTAGTAGGGGAGGTGAAGGGTTGAGAAGTAACCCAAGGATAATTCTCGGACATTCAATACAAGCGTTCATGCCGGCCTCTAGTGTATGTTCTGACAGAACCCGGAGCAGCCGCAAGGAGGGATGTCCATCAGTGGATTTTCTTCAATGGGGTGCAACCCTTCAAAGTTTTCTCGATGGCCTAACTGAGTAGGCTAATCTAGGTATCATGCCTCCACAATAAATAACCCCGTGTTGTGGCACCCTCGGCTATCCAGCAAATCTACGGGCAAGGAAAAACCCGTTTTAAGTTGTTCGCGACGAAATGGGATCCCTCAGTAGCTAACACAGAGTCTGAGCTCATCAGGATAGACTTGCACAACTCTCCTCGGGAAAATAGGCAAGAGGTAATGAACCGGAGGAAGTATCGAGGGCTGGCATGTTGAAACTCCGATGTCTTACTGGTGAACTGCGAAAGAAGAAAGAAACTAGGTTGTCTGGGTCCCGAAAGAAGTGTTCGTTGAACTGTGAAGGGTAAGCTCATAATGGGTGCCAAAGATGGTGAAACTGACCAACCCTGTTCTAGCTATTGGGTACTGGGGTTCAGCACAATAACCTGAAGTGGAAGGTGGAAAGGAATCTCAGATGAGTTCCCGGTATGTGGGTGGGGCCATTGGTCGCCATCAGGTCCTGGCATGGTGCTCGAGCCATCACCCCAACACATGTTATCCTCCATCTGGACCACTGGTCAGTGATCCCCATCTCATCGCAGGTTGCTGCGGTCAAAGAAATCTGGTAGAGCGGGATGGGCCGCTTTGCAGTCTCCGAACCGGGCTTGTGTTGGCGGCTGGTTTGGTGGTCGGGGTCTCCCGAACTAGAGCCTGCGGGTGTGTTTGCCCCTGGAAGCCGAGGTAGAAGACTCGGTCCTTGTGATTTCCTTGAGGTTCTTTGAGAGCTCATGGTTCCTGAAAATTGCAATGAATGCATTAGAACCATAGGAAAAATCAGGACAAGCACATAACAAAACAAGCTCATGCAATGACACAACTTTCAATAGATAATTTGAGTAGAAATTTTCGGCATGACCCGTCTATTTTATCGATATAGCCAAAAGCCGGAGGCTAACAACAATCACAAAACCAATGTTTTTTCAACATAAAACCAATATTCCACACGTTTCCAAGGCTTTTCAACATAAGTTCAATAGAACACAAATCATGAACCCAAAAATGCAACCTTATCAACATTTTAAACCTAACTACTAATCAAAACATCATATTCATCAAGTAACAACTATACTAGAGGGAAGGAAAAAAAAAAATCATGACCCATGGCATTATCAACACAAATAAAGTCTAAAATTTAGCAAGCAACACTATAATGTGATCAACTCAAGAGGCGGGCGCATAGGAGGTTTATGCGCCCGCATCAGACCTCCAGAGTGCCTCTTCAGCTGCTGATTTCATTAAATGCGCCCGCATGCTTTGTTTGTGCGCCCGCATAACTACCTCATAAGCTATTTTCTTTTTCTTTTCTTCTTATTTCTTCATGAGTTCTTTAAGATTTATTTTAGTACTTCTTGGCACGCATTTCCATGCATCTTCACTCTTATCCCGTCTAAGCTTTCCGGCTTCGTTCCGAGCCTCGGTTTCCGTGCCTGAAATTACAAAACATACCAAAACCGAGCATAACAACCTTGGATGATAAAAATCAACTAAAATGCTCTAAAATTGCCGGAAATTAATCAAACTTGACGAGACACTTCAAATTAGCTAAAGAACATCAAATGAACCAAAAACGAGCCAGAATAACAACCACTAGGCATAAAATTGACTTGAAACAAGGAGAAAAACGCTATAAAAACCGCACATATCACATGGCTTTGTCTTGGAGTTGGCCCTATGATGACCCACTTGTTGGCGTGTAGTTTTCTAGAATAAGAGGAAGCTACAGGTACAAGTGGGCATAAGTCATTCATGCTGGGCTGGAGTGCGAGTGCTTGCATTTTAGTCTTCGTAGTTTCCTAGTTTATTTGCTTTTGGTTTTATTAGATATTTACTATTTGGTGTTGGTTTTATTTCCGAAGTTTAAAGTTTTTGGTTTTGAAGGGTCATTAATATGGTTCTGAAGTGTAATAAAGTTTTAAGTTGGTTTTTGTTTGATTTTAGTTTTGGATTGTCTTAAGTTTATTTTAAAGATTGGTTTTGAGTTTTAAATTGGTTTTGGCTTTAAAGACTTCTAGTGTACTACTTTGATAAATGCCTTAGCCGCTATCACGCTGGCGGTAACGCTTTGGTTTTTCCTGGTTATTTAGGAGTTTTAATAATTACAATTCTTTATTATTTATAATGTGTTTTCCCGAAAAACTAGAGAAGGAAGTTAGGAAATTCTAGGGTGTTAAACCATCACCTATTTTCCTCACCATGCAATGGAAATCTAATTCAACCAATTAAACTTGATTTCAATCCAATTCATCATCCTAATTCATTTATAAATAGAGCTTAATTCCTTCACAACTTCATCACAAACCAAAATACCAATTAAATCATCAACCTTTAAACCAAAAAAAAAAAAAATTATCTTTTGCTTCTTACTTTTCTCCCAAAACCACCCTAGCCCCACCACTCTTAGCCACCTCTACCAGCCTGTCGCACTTCCATTCCATGCCACTAACCACCACAGCCCACTAGTGGCATCCGACCACGACCCACGCACACCACCACTCTTCTCTTCTTCCTTCTTCCTCTTTTGTCCTTCTTTCTCGCACCCCTTCCTCTCTCGCCACCCCAGCTCCACCGCCGCTAGGCCACTCCACTGCCGCCAAACCGCCACCACGCAGCCACCCTTCTCCCTCTCCCCTGTTTCATTTCATCTACACACCCGAAAAAAAACAATGAACTTTGGGTTAAAAAAAAAACAAAGTAAACCCAACATATTCTGATTTTTTTATATACTTTAACTTTCCTTTTTATCAGTTTAACTATTACCCATAAAGAGTAAGGTGGACATGCTATGCTATTTTTAAGGTATGATGTTTTAAGTTTTGTTTTGAAAATGTTTGATGTGTCTAATATTTGTATTATTTTTCTACCCAATTCCCTAATAAATTATGGACTAACCGGGCTCATTTGAGCCAATTTTCATGCTAATAGTGTTCTTTTTGTGTTTTGTGTGGTTTTGTAAAATTTTGTAGGAAATAGCCAATTTTTTGGTGATTATATTATCTAATTTCGGCATTTGAAAGATAAAGATCACTTATGAACATTTAGAGAATAATTAGAGACATTTTACAACTCATTAGAACAAGTTTGACGTCTCACATGACAAGTTGGAGAATATTAGAAGTAAAAATGAAAAATTAAGAAGTTTAGATGTGAAGATTTTGACCACTGTCTACTATTTTGATCATATCTCACGATCTATACATCGGATTCATCTGATTTTTATTGCATTGGAAATTAGACTCAAATAGATTTCCAACGGTAGGTCACAAGCCTCGTGGAACTTCTTGTAGCAATAGTTAAGGAGTTTTCAAAATGACCCTAAAATTCTGAAGCTACTGTCCGGAAATGCGGGCGTAGGGAACCAAACCACTTTGTGGGCAGCGAAGGCAGCTATTGCCTTTTGTGGCCCGATGATTTTTCTCCGGTTTCAATCGTGGAATTTATTATTTTAATCCCAATTTTAGTGTAGAAGACTATTATGCTTAAGGACGGCCTTCACCTTTTTATAGCAATATTTGGAGTTTTAGAAATCCTAATTAGCTCTCTAATGATCGACTTTCTCTATCTAGAATTCTTAGACTAGTATTGTTAATTACTCTCTCAATTCAATTCAATTTTAATTCAAGTTTCATTTTGGTAATTTCTTTCACTTTTTCTCTTTAGTTTTTCTTAGTTTATTGTTTTAGTTTAATTCCCTTAGTTTGTTTTGTTGATTTGTTTAGTGTAGTTTTAGTAATTTGTTTATAGATTGGTTAACTGTTGTTTTTGTTTATGTTTATGAATTATGTTTTATTATTTGATTATTGTTTTAGCTTTCATAATCATGTGTTAGTAGTTAGTTTTCTAGGGATAAGGATCTATGAACATGTTATGAATTAGTTTAATATTTATTAATTAATTCTTAATTGGTAATAAAATTCCTATTATTGACTTCTTTAGATTGCAATAATATTGTGGCCAGATTTATTTGTAAGTCAGGTGATTGTCGAAATCGAGCCGAGATTTAAGATTACCACAATAAGACCACTGAATAATAAGCAAAATGAATAGATGCGAGCGGGAGCCAGTAAAGGAGTTTTGAGGGAGTCTAAGTTCGAGACAATTAGTCTGCCCTACAGTTATTGAATTAATTGATTTTTACTTTATGAATTTTACTGATTGGTCATGGTGAACCGATTGCCCTGGGTTTTTATAAAATGAGTTTAATTTCGTATCTTTTGTTGTCTCTTTTAATTGTTAGTCAATTAGCTAAGAAATTCAACCAAGGCCCCTTACACAGTTTTTACTTTTTAGAACTAATAGAATTTAAAAGCTTCCCTGTGGATTCGATCCCTACTTCCCTAGCTG
Source organism: Suaeda aralocaspica (assembly GCA_016808085.1). Classification (NCBI taxonomy): domain Eukaryota; kingdom Viridiplantae; phylum Streptophyta; class Magnoliopsida; order Caryophyllales; family Amaranthaceae; genus Suaeda; species Suaeda aralocaspica. The sequence continues at coordinate 279,555 of PYUH01000801.1, forward strand.
TATTAGTTTGTGTTGCTTGCTTTATTTTTGAAAGGTGTGCGATAGCCTGCATCAAATTTTGGTGCCATTGCTGGGGAGGCAATTTTTAATTCTATTAGTCGGGTTTGAACTGTTTTACTTTATTTTACTTTATTTTATTTTTTTTGTTGATCTCAAAGAACTAATTAGTTCTTTGAGGTCTATTCTCATATTTGTGTGAAGTTTTAGTTTTGTGTAGGTAATAGGTAGGGTAAATCCTTCGCAACGTTCTTTGAGGGATTATTCTCATCCTAGCTCTGCACACGTACCGAATGACTTTCCTATGCCACAAATTGAGGCTAAGAACTTCCAATTGCAGCCATCTCTAGTGAATATGGTGGAATGGAATCAGTTTGCAGGTACTACACTTGAAGATCCTAATCTTCACATATCAAATTTCCTACAACACTGCAATACCATTAAACAAGCGGATGTCACTCAAGACTACATCCGACAGATGTTCTTTCCATTCTCTTTAAAAGACAAAGCTCGACAATGGTTAAATAGTCTCAATAGAACTAATATCACTAGTTGGGATGATTTAGCCCTTGCATTTTACAAGAAGTATTATCCTCCAGAGAGAACTGCAAACCTTAGGAGCCAAATTACAAATTTTAACCAAGAAACCGATGAGTCACTTTATAATGCATGAGAAAGGTTTAAGGAGTTGCTATGTTTATGTCCTCATCATGGTCTTAAAAAGTGGTTCCTAAATCAATATTTCTATCATGGATTAGAGAATGAGAGTAGGGCATATTAGATTCTGCTGCGAATGGTTGATTCATGAATCAGGGAGAGAGGTGCCTTCGCTCCTTCTTTGACTGACTCAGGAGGGCGTTCCACCACTTCGACTGATGCGGACGTCCTCATCGTGAAAGAAGTAATGAAAGGGAAGCCTGGGTAAAACAGCTTTTTTTGTGGCCTGTATAGCTTTCCCTCTTCAATCTCGGGGAGGAGGTGAGGTACAGCAAGTTCAGGCGAGAGTATGTGAACATTTTGAAAACAAAGGAAGGATATTGGGGTGCTTCTAGAAGCACAAGAGACCATTCCCTTTCCTGAACCAATGAAGATAATAGGGTGAAATTGTAGAGGTATCGCCAGAGATTCCTTTAAAACATATCTGGACCACATCTTGAAGTCGAATCGCTCATCGAACCAAGCCGGAAAGAAGAGCTTTCTATCGTAGATGCGGTGGGAAGAAGCGTCGCTTGTCTAAGTTTTCTTTTTCTCCCACTCGGACCACTCATTGAAGGAATAGATTCAGAAGTAGCTCCGGATTAGGATTTGAATCCTTCATTGGAGAAATCACTATTCCATTAGATTGCTCCTCCAAATTATGGCGAAAGGGCAACCCCTGACTTTTCTTTTTGGTGGGTAACTTCGTTTAGATCGCAAGTCTATGCTACATATGATTTATTGAGGAAATTTCTATTTATAACTCACAATTTGGCAATCCTAGAGGGCATGCAAAGAAGATTGAGAAACATGTCGATGACAAGTAAGAGAGTTTAGCTTCACAGATTAATGCAACCATTCAAAAGCTTAATAAACTACAAGCACCTACTACTCCACCAGTAATGTTAGTTGTTGTATGCTTAACTTCATATGGTTCCTCAGGTCTTAATTTCCGGAATCGTTACAACACAATGGAACACTTACCACCATAACAACAATTAATCATCCTCAAGGGCCACCTCAACCACCTGGTTTTGTTAAGCCACAATTTCATCCTCAACCACCACCACAAGTTTGTAATAATGAGTTTTCATAAGAATATGGAGGCAATACAGGCTTAGTTCAACCAGCAAATTCCCTATAATAAGTTAATTGAGACACATATCGCTCAGATTGCTCAACGTACAGCTCAAAGGTCGCCGGGCCAACTGCCCTTACAGCCATCACCACAAGACCCTCCTAAAGAAACACTTAATGCAATATTCTTGGGGAATGATACTACATATGATAGTCCACGAAAACCTACCGACGATACTAATTCTCATGATGCAGTTGGAGCCAACAAGACAAATAATGTGGTAATTGAAGATATCGATTCAGAGCCAATTATTGAAAAGGAAAAGGAAGCTCCAACGGAGAAGGCCACTGTAGCGGACAAGTCTTCAGACACAATACCACCAAGCAAGGTGTTATTACGCTTTCCTAATAGGGTAATAGGAGCAAGAAGGATGACTACTTCAGTAAGTTTCTCAACATTATCAAACATCTACACCATTTAATGATCTTTTTACACAGGTACCTACACATTCTAAATTCATGAAAGATATAATTGAGTAGGAAATATGAGCTATATACGGTAGAGACTGTTGCTTTAACTGAAGAATGTAGTGTTATACTACAAAATAAGTCTCCACAAAAATTAAAAGATCTTGGAATTTTTTCCATCTCTTCTAAAATTGGCCCATTATTTATTGATAAATTAAAGTTTTATGTGATTTAGGGGCTAGTGTTGGTGTCATGCCATTATCTGTATGCAAGAATTTAGATATGGGTCCTTTAAAATCTACTAACATTACTTTGCAGATGGCAAATAGGACAATTAAATACCCTAAGAGTATTATGGAGGATGTTCATGTAAGAGTCGGGAAGTTTTTTATTCCCATCGATTTTTGTTGTGTTAGACATGGATGAGGATGCCCATATTCGTATGATACTTCGTAGACCTTTCTTATACACTGCAGGTGCCGTTATTGATCTTAAAAATGGTAGTCTAACTCTTTCTATGGGGGATGATGAGGTTACTTTTAACCATAATGTTGCTCTTAAGAGTCCTATGTTAGAATAGTCATGCCATACAATTTATACTGTTAATGATATTTTTCATATTGGTTTGCCTCATTCCCTTAATGAGGATCTTCAAGAAGCCACTTTGTGTTTGGATTCTATTGTAGGTGATGGAGATACTAAAGATCATGAGTTGAATAAGTATTTAAAGAAAATAAGAGCACACCCAAAGAAACGCCATAAATCTTGGAATCAATATTCACATGCTTGTAGGATGAATAAGACGAATGAAGAAGTTTTTTGTAAGGATTATGCAACATGTAGAAAACAAATGACCTCAAGTTGTTTTGCTGACCCCACAACCTAGGTTTCATCTTCACACTTTGATCCCCCATGAGCTAGTATCATGGTCAAGCTAATGACCTAAAACAAGCGCTTCTTGGGACGCAACCTAAGCTTTCTATATATCCCCTTGTAGGGGCCCCGAATTTTTAGGGTCCCAAATTTTTTTGGTCACCCTTCCCAAGTCGTCCATAGGTCGAGTTAGACCTAAAAATTGGCTTAAGGAAAGGTGAAATGGACTTTTTTAGAAGTATTTTGCAAAAAAACAGGAGCGCAGGAATTTCAGTCGCGCTAGCGTGGTAGCGTGACAGAGTTTGTCACATTGACTGTGCAGCGCTACAAAGCTTGTCACGCAGCAGGTGCAGCGCGGCAAACTTTGTGACGCTGCGACGTTAGTGTGACAAAGTCTGTCGCGCTATGCTATTTTTGTGTTTTTTTTTGTTTTTTTTTTATTATCTTTTTTTTTTGGAGTGAGATAATAATATACGAATACGGACGATGCTAGTAAGATGTCGCCAATGAGTTTTAGGAACTAAACTCATAAACCGTGTATTTAGATTAGATACGAATGGGACTCGAATAAGGGACGTTTGTCTAAATTGCACGGAAATCCTCTCCGATCCCATGGGGATGACTCCAAGTTGTGGTCGAGCGAACCAAAGATTGGACTCGGGGGCGAAGGTACTAACATGACGGAGTGCGTCGGGTTAGCCCATAGGCGGCCATTACTAGTTTCCTCTTAACCATACAGAAATTACATTTAGAATCACACAAAAATATCAATTACAAAATTCACAAAAAAAAAGCATTAAATTGTTAATGAATCACAAAAAAACTAATTAATTTAACTCAAACCGTTATTAAAATCAATTTAGGGAGCCTAACATGATTAGATTTGTCCGAAAGAATTATCTTGATTAAGCGTTGCAAACAATCAATTTTAAGTCCTTTAACAATAATAACGTGATAAAGCAGTAAATAAATAGTGAAACAACAACTTAAAAGTCCATAAACATGATTTTTAGGGCTCTCAGGAAACGTACCACTTCTCCTTTGAAGATTGTCTTCGTCGAGTATTAATTTGGGCGGAGTTTCGAATTATTGTTTCGATATTATTAAAATTTGTAGCCACTTTTTAGTAAAATAAATAGCAAATAAAATAATAAATAATTATAATAAAAAAAAGGTTGTTAAAAGCAATAATCGGATTATTTAAGTATGAGGAAGAAAGTGAGTAAAAAAAACGTGTTGAGAAACGAAGGAAATGAGGGTTTTTATAACAGCGTGGAAACCCTAATCGCGCTGGGCTGCTAGCGTGGTACGCCGTATCACGCTGGCCCAGTAGCGCAGGGAACCCTACAACGCTACTAGGGTAGCGCTGTTAGCTTAGTCACGCTGAGCTGTCAGCTTGACTAAATTAACCGCGCTATGTTTTTTAAACATCTTTTTTTTTCTTTTTCTTTTTTTTTCTTTTTTTTTGTTTATTTTATTTATTATTATTATTATTTTATTTTATTCATTTATTTAAAATAGTAAAAGAGGCATTTGGATAAAAAGGTCCGTGAAATAAGAATGAGATTTATTTTTAAGCCCAAGTATACTCGATTATCCAATCTTCTAGAGAAATGAGTTTTTTAATCATCATAGAGTCCTGCCGCGGGACAGGGAGGACTAAATTAGGTGTCTACAGTTAGCCCCCACTTTGATTGAGTCTGAGTAAGACGACAATCAAAGTATGCTCGAATCGTTTTTCGAGGCTTTCATATCCAGAGCCATGAGCTCCTCATTAACCAATGGGCGTAGCAAATT
>PYUH01000801.1:292615-302653 GCA_016808085.1 Suaeda aralocaspica
CCGTAAATCACTCGAAAATCATCCATGAATAATTCCCATAATAGAACTCTATAAGAGTCAGAAAAAAAACTGCTCTACTATCATGAACGTGAAAAGTGGTCAGGTGCTATTACACTATCCAAACAAGGCATCCCTACGCAGTATGCACAGTGGATACTAACCACATAAGGACATGCAAAATGTCGTTCTCCTCCCTTCATCAGGCATGGATTGGGAAATGAAAGAAACACCCGAAATATCCTCGAGATACAGAATACTTCATCTCTTAACCTAATCTTTCCATACATTTGATCAATAAAAGACGGGGGGGAAATAGGTCTATTTTTAAGTTGCAAACAATTCCAATTTTTCCCCGGTAATGACATACACTCCTCCATCCTGTGACAACTTCTAGTAGGATTAGTTATTTTCTCATTACGACACAACGGTGTCCCTTCCTCTTCTAGGGATCTCCACCTGTTACGGGGACCTTACCCACTTCGGGAATCAGGTACTAAGCGAGTAAACTGATTACCGCATCTAGACAGTCTTAAGTACTTCTTATGTCACTCACTACTCCTGCAGTTGATGCACCACCACGTCGTTTTGGACCCTGGATACAGGGTTTTGCTGACCCTCTTCTAAATGACATTCTATACAGACAACAAATCAGGACTACTATACAGTCAAAAATCATCAATAGATATAGCCAATCGTTTCTTATGGGCTTTAAGATCACATAAAGTTATTAATTAAAAACGTGAAGAGAGAAGCACTAAACAATGAAGGGGTACACTTTTGACCATTTAACTTTTACTTTTCTTCGATCTTATCTGCAGCCCCCCCACTCATCACTTAATATCTCGAAACAAGCCACATATTCAAGTGGAAGGGAGGGGTTTCATAGACTACAGGTGTGGATTTACCCCTTTAACTAGAAAACAAAACTCTTGAGGCTACATCAAATAAATCTCCGGCTCTCTTCCGCGTTCAGTATCCTCACAGTAAAGATCCTGGACTACACGCATCAGTTATATTGTAATCACCTGCGATTGACATCAGACCAAAAATCACCAACCCAACGCAGCTTCCAGAAGATCTTTCTGTAGTATCGAGGCATATCATCAAATTATACACAATTCATCAGTGACATCGTACAGTAATACATGATTCTCTCCTCATTGGGCTTTTAAGTGTTGGCCACATTAAGATACAAATGGTACTTCAGCCATTCACACTCCGTACAGGAACACAGGTCAAGCTTACATTTTATGACATCGATAACAGCACTGCAGTTCGTAAAGAAAGGTCTCTACCAAAATGCATCGGGATGTGTGATCCTCCATCCTGTCTAAGAACAACAAAAGTCAACAGGGACTAAAAGATGTTCATGTACTCTCAACCGACTTCTCACTAGGGTACTACCTACATCAAAAATACTAGGTATCACTTCACTACTGCCATCTGCAAGGTAATGTTAGTGACTTTCAAAGCACCCATATGAAGCTTTCTAACAAATAGGTCGAGTGCTCCATAACAACTAACACTGGCTCATAATCACTAAGGCTTTGTCAATAAAAAGGGGCCAATGTTACAGGGAATAGAAAAACTTCCGCTGGTCCTTTAGTTTTGGTGGGTGACTTTGTTTTGCAATATGGACACTGACTCCTCCGTGAGTGTACGTCAGTCCCATAATTCAATTCGCGTTTCCGCTCAAAATGTCTTCAAAAACTTAGTGTAGTAGGAACTTGAGTGATTATTAATCAGTAAATGGGAACAGTAACTTGCAGATTTTTAACAACGCTAAAAATTTACTGAAATGTTATCGTTATTAACTCCTGGTTCACCCCTGTTCGGAAAGGGAAACCTAACTGTGATCGGGATAGTATCACCGTGTATATCATCACCTTCTCCTTAGGTGCTCAGCCATCCTTATCGGAACTGCATTGAATCTTCAATCACCTCATCTCTCTCGCGTCTTCACTCCCAACTGAAACAGCAAATTAACATTATCAGTAGGACATTTCGGACCTTCATAAGCCGTCCACTCCAAACTCCTCAGGTGATGGCTTTGACATAGGCCTCGGGGGATTCTGTATGCTGTGGTGATGGGGGTGTGCGGCTGTGATGGAAGGTGTGCCTGGTTGCCTTTGAGCAGTTGTTGCGCAATCGAGAATCCCCCCCAGGAGTTTTCCAACAGTGACTTGTTTAGCCACATCGCCTCATATTTTTCTGCATTTGCAACATCATATCTTCAACTCACGAGATTTCTCTCTTCCACTAGTTGAGGTGGCATTGGGGGTGACTGGTAAGTGGTGCGTCTGCTAAAACCTGGTGGTGGGGTGGTAAGTATCTCTGCATCTGACTGGGTGGCTGCTGAGTGTGTCATGGCTTCTGAGTTGTTCTGGACTGCTGTTTCATGTAAAGAAAGTATGGGTGATCCTTCCAGCCCGGATTTTGAGTAGTAGTATAGGATTGTTTTATAGCGTTGAAGGTCATACTTGTTTACTGTAACTAGTAAGAGACTTGAATTTGACCGAAAAGAACCACATGAAATCATAACAAAAGGAAGCAGTGCATCCCGAAGTGCAGCTAAGGTGATGGTGGGGGGGGGTGGTGGGAGTGGTTCCAATTTATCAAGCGCTTCGGACTTATGGGCATTTATCTGTGCAGCTAAAACTCTGCATATTATCATCAACTACAGTTCCCACCCTCTTGGAGTGGCCCTCTACGGTTACCAAACTGGAATTATGAGTGGCAATTTCACAATGCAATTCTATTGGCACGTTAAACTTCTTTGTTCATACATCGACCATAGAGGAATCTAGCAAAGCCCTACTCTCATGTACCCAACCCTTGTAAAATGATGAACTGGAAACCATTTCTCAATCCCAATGATGAGGACCCATTCTTCAATAACTCCTTAAAAACCGTGTCCCACGAGCATCATAAATGACTCATCTGTCCTTGATTTGAAAAGTGATTATGGCTTCTCAATAACCATTCTCTGTGGTGGTAGTTTATTATTCCTCTGAAAGGCGAGATCTAATCCTCCCCAACAATTAATGGTGGCCATATTGAGATCATTCAACCAGGTTCTAGCCTTTTCTTTTAATGAAACGGAAACATCGCCTTCTGTGTAGTTCCTTAGAGACATGTATTATGCTTGATAGTATCACCATATTGAGGAAATTATGTAAGGTAAGTTCGATCTTCCTTCAGTGTCCCTGAAACTGATTTCGTTCAACCATTTTTAAAGTAGGCTGTTTTCAGTCTTTCAAAGTTAGCAGCATCGGTATCGGGTAACTGAAACCTCCAGTCCATTAGACTCCGTACTAGGCAAGGAATAGTCCTCTCAAGAACGGGCCGCAGGATGGACGGTGGTGGTGTGGAGCGGGGTGGTCCTGTTACCCTATCCTTCTCCTCTCGCAACAGTTTTCAACTTCGCTAACATATCCTTCAAAACAGCGGATTGAAGGTGAACTAACGAAAAAAACTGAGACAAGTCAGAAGACAGTTTCCTCCACAGATTGGGGAAGAAGATTCTGCTACCGTAGTCTCACGTTTCAGTAACACTCGCTCGGGCCCAGGAGAGAGATGAAAGTATCAGGCTCGTGGTACGTTTTGCATAAACCTATGAAACACTGACACAATATAAATCCGAGAGCAAGATAAGAAATAGCCCCGAAAGAATGAATAGTTTTTGAGACTAAGAAAAATAAAAATAAAAACACAATAAAAACCCGACTAATAGAATAAAAATTGCCTCCCGGCAACGGCGCAAATTGAACAGGCTATCCTGCACACCTATCAAAATAAACCACACAGCACTAACTATGTAGCTAGGGAAGTAGGATCGAATCACTTAGGGAAGCGTTAAACTCTATTAGTCTTAAAAAGCTTAAAAACTGTATAAGGAAAGGGCCTTGGTCGAAGTAGTACTTGACTAAACTAACTGACTACTGACTACATTACTACTAATTACTGGAAATGACGAGAATTATTAACCAATGAATTACCTAGGGTTCCTTCGGGTCCCAAGAAACAACTAATGATTCACTAACAAGATCGTAACACTCACAATTATCGTTCAATAGGCTACTAATTCTCTGAATCTAGACCCCTCGACACTCACTTAGCGGCTCTCGCTCATGCCTAGACTATATTTCGCATATTATTCAGTGGTCTTATTGTGGATTTTTTACCTCTCGGCATCAAATCAACAACTACCAGAATAAGATACAACTAAACTGCGCACAATTCAATTGTAAACAAAGGAAACCAATAATAAGAAATTGACTACTAATTGTGGAATTGAAGCAACCTAATTTATTAGGCCATTAATTAGTCAAGTTTCCCTAACCCTAGAAATTAAAACTACTCCTCATTATTATGAAAATTTAAGGAAGAATAGTTGTAAAAATCATACCTATTGAATTGATGAAGTAAATTAAACAAATTAAACAATATTAAAACTAATAATAGCAATTAACTAAATTAATTCAAACTAAAGAGACTAAAAAAGCATAAATTAACTAAAATAAAGAACAAACAATAGAAGAAAATTACCAAATTGGGAGAAACAATTGAAGATTGAATTGAATTGAGAATAGGTTATGAACAAAACCCTATTTCCCTAAATTAATTTGAAGAGAACAAGTGTCTAATCTCAAACCTAAGAGAGCTAATTCTAAATATGAAAAGCATAAGTAGTGGTTTTGGGGGGGGGGGGGGGCCTAAAAGTCGTGCCTAATGACCCAAGTTGGGCTTTACAAAGGCCTAAGTACGAGAGAATAATAAGGAAGAATAAAATCCGGGAAAACTCGTCTGGATGCGGGACCGCAATGAGGTTTATTTGCGCCCCGCATCAAACCTCAGAAATGCCTCTAAGTCCTTTTTTCCATTTAAATGCCGGGCCCGGCATGTGGCATCTTATCGCCTCGCATAGTACCCTCAGAAACTTTATTTACTTTCTTTTCTCTTTTTCTTCATGGTTTCTTTAAGACTTTTTTAATATTCTTGACACGCATTTCACTGCATCTTCTCACTCTTTCACCCTCCAAGCTTTCCGGTCTCGTTACGAGCCTGTTTCCGTGCCTTAAATTACAAAACATACCAAAAACGAGCATAAAAACCGCGATGATAAAAATCAAACTAAAAAGCTATCTAAAATTCCGGAACCAACCAATAGCGAGACACACTCAAATTAGGCTAAAGAACATCAATTGAGCTAAACTAAACGCCAGATTTAACAACCACTACATAAATTGACTCGAAACAAGGGAAAAACACTATAAAAACCGCACATATCACTATCCCAAATTTATCTACCTTCACCCTAGCCTTAACGCTTACAAGTTATATAGTCCTCTTGATCTTATGATTGGCAATGCTTGTTGATTTGACGAGTCTTTTGGCAAGGTCGTTAGAGTATTAATGGCATTTCGAGTCGACCTTAAGGATTGAGTGTATACCTTGAACACTTGCAGCACTGAGGGTGTGAGATGTGGATTTGGTGCTCCTCAAAACTTGCATTTAAAAAAACACTTTGGTTGGCATTTATTTCATTTTCTTATGGTTGGGTGGCTGAGGTGAGTACGTTTAGATGCTCAATTTAGGGGAGGACCACCCCGTGAGCTTTCCTAGTCTCGATTCATTAAACTTTGCTTGGTTGGCTTTGTTGTGACTTTTTGCTTAGGGATGTGTTGGAGGCATTAGATTTTGCTTTTGTATCTTAGTAAAACTCGGAAGTGAATCCTTGTAGTTGTGATGCATATGGTTTTTATGGGGTGAAATCATTTCGTTTCTCTTTTGCTCGGGACGGAGTCAAAAGGCTGCTGGGGGAATTTGATATGGCGGTTTTATAGTGTTGTTCCCCTTGTTCGAGTCATTTCATGCCTAGTGGTTTGTTAATCTGGCTTTATTCAGCTCATTTGACGTTTTCTTTAGGCTAATTTGAAGTGTCTCGTCAAGTTTGATTAATTTCCAGGGCGATTTTAGAGCTCTTTAGTTTGATTTTTTATCCATTTCGGTTGTTATGTCTGGTTTTGGTATTGTTTTGTAATTTCAGGCACTGAAAACTGAGGCTCGGACGAAAGACGGAAAGCTTGGACGGGTAAGAGTGAAGATGCATGGAAATGCGTGCCAAGAAGTGTGAAACAAGTCTTAAGAATCATGAAAGAAATAAGAGGAAAAGAAAATAAAATGACTTCTGAGGTCATTGCGGGCGCACAATGTGACATGCGGGCGCATTTAATGAACTTGGCAGACCTAGAGGCATTCGGGAGGTTTGATGCGGGCGCATAACATCGTATGCGCCCGCATCAGATGATTTTTCCGGATTTTAATCTCTTTTTTATTTTCTTTTCTGTAAGTTAGGCTTTGTAAGCCCAACTTTGGGTACACTTAGGCACGACCTTTCTAGGCAAAACAACGGAGGTTTTCAATAATTTTAGAGTTATCACTAGGTTTTAGAATGAAGCACTTTCTCTCGCCTCAAATTAATTTAGGGAAATTAGGGTTTTGTTAACAACAGTAAGTGTTCCAATTCAATTCAAGCTTTCCGATTCGTCTGTCAATTTGGTAATTCTTCTGGTTTTGTTCTTGATTTAGTTTAATTTATGTAGCTTGTTAGTGTCCTCTAGGTTAATTATTTAGTTATTTGTTTATGTAAATTAGTTTAATTGTCAAGTACTTCATGAATTAATTAGGAATTACTTACAATTGTTGTTCGCTTTTAATTTTCATAATCATGATGTGAGGATAGTCTAATTTCTAGGGTTAGGGAACCTTGATTAATTAATGGACTAATAAATTAGGGTTGTTTACAATTCCACAATTAGATATCAATTTGCCTAGTATTGGGTTTTTTGTTTACTTTTGAATTGTGCGCAATTTAGTTGTACATTTTGGTATTGTTGAATTTGATGCCGAGAGGTTAAAAATACCACAATAAGACACGAATAAAGGCGGAATTAGTCTGGCATGAGCGAGAAAAAGCCCGCTGATGAGTTTCGAGGGAGTCTAAATTCGAGAGAATTAGTGAGCCCTAATTTGCGATAATTGTGAGGTTTACGATCTTTGTTAGTGAATCACATTAGTTTTCTGGTGACCCGAATGACCCCTAGGCTTAATTTATTGGTTTAATTATCCGTCATTCCCGTAATTGCTTATAGTTAATTAGTGTCAGTTAGTTAGGTCAACGTTTCTCAACCAAGGCCCCTTTAATGCAGTTTATAAGCTTTTAGAAAGTAATAGGTTTCAACTGGCTTCCCTGGGATTCGTCCTTACTTCCCTAGCTACATTAGTAGTTGTGTTTGGTGTACTTTGATAGTGTGCGGTAGCCTGTTCACTACCTGTTCTATCAAAATATTCTTTGTAAATAATGAATTTACTCAAAATAGTAATAATAAGCGATTTTTACCTTTTGTGTTATAATTTTAGTAAATAGAGCTAAGTTTACTAGATAGTACAAATAGACTATATAGTTACTTTGCTTTAATTGAATTTACAATTGTTTAAATAAATAAACGAAAGTTTTAATTAAAACTACGTTTTCTATATTTCGATTTGAAAGTAAGAAACGCGATTAATTAGAAATAAATATTCCCATTTTCGACAAAAAAAGGTTTTTTTATGTTCTGGAAGCCATTGCTTTCTAAAATCTTGATACAAACACCCATTGGTTAAATAAGGAGCCTCGGTTCCGACAATGGAAGTCTCGAAAAAGCGATTCCGAGATACTTTGATTTTTGATCTTACTTGGAATACCAATCAAGTGGGGCTAAATGTAGACATCTAATTTAGTCCCGGTTCCCGTCGTAAGACTCCTATGATGAATAATAAACCCACTTCTCAAGTTATTGGACTAATTTTAGTATAAGCTCCATCTTTGATTAGAAAAAAAAAAAAACGAGTTTTAGCGTAGCGCGACTCAGCAAGTCCGCTGTGACGCAGTAGCGTGACAAGTAAAACCAGCGCTAGTCGCGCAGCGTGACATTGGTGTCCTCTGGCTGGTCAGCGTTATTAACTTGTAACGCTACCCTGGCAGCGGATCAAAAACCTGTCGCGTCTAACAAACATTTTTCTTGATTGAATCTACCCTTTTTTCTCCTCTAAAACGATCCTCTTGACTCTGACTTTTGTTCTACCCATTCTCACACTTCCAAAACCGGATTTCTTATTCGCTCTAAACTACTTTCTCTCTTTATTTCTCTCTCTTCTTTACACTTAACTTTCTCCATCAAATTATCTTTTTATATTTCATTCTAATAGTACATAAGTAAGAATTTAGTACATAATTTCGTAATAAGGAAATTTGCTCAAATAGTAATAAATAATCGAAATTGATTACATTTTTTTCATAATTTCAGTAAATAAGCGAATTATTAATTTTTTTCCAATAAGTTTCTGGTAAATAAACGAATTACTCAAAATAGTAATAAATAGCGGAATTTATTACCTTTTTTTTCAATAATCTCCGTAAACTAAGCAATTACTCAAAATAGTAATAAATAAGCGAATTTATTACATTTTTTTCAAGTAATCTCAGTAAACATAAGCGGAATTTAATCAAAAATAGGAATAAATAAACGGATTTTATTACTTTTTTCAATAATGTCAGTAAATAGCGAATTTACTCAAAATATTAATAAATAAGTGAATTTATATATTTTTTTCAATAATTTCAGTAAATAAGCGATTTAGTTAAAATAGTATAAGAGCGCATTATTACCTTATTTCCAGTCAAAGAAACTTATTCAATACTAATACTAATTTATTTGCTAGTGTTTTGATAAATAAGCCGAATTTATTAAAATCTAATTTTCGATTTCAGTTTCGAGAGCCTTTGCTCTCTAAACTAGAATATAACGGTTTCCATTAGAAGATGGGAAGGGCCCCATATAGTCAATACCCCAAACATCAAAAATTTCAACTTCCAATATACCTGTTTGCGGCATTTCGTGCCTTTGTGAGATGTTACCTGTTCGTTGGCACGAATCACAAGACATGATAAAGGCTCTCGCGTCCTGTAAGATCGTGTGCCAGTAGAAACCTGATTCTAAGACCTTGAACATTGTTTTGGAGGGTCCAGCATGACCTCCATAGGGTGATGAATGGCAATGGTGAAGGACACCATATATCTCCCATTCCGGAACGCATTTCCTGTATAAACCATCTGCACACTCACGAAACAAGTTAGGATCATCCCAAAAGTATCGTTTAACATCGTGCAAAAATTTCTTTTTCTGCTGATAAGTCAAATCGGAAGGTAAAACACCTCCTACAACATAATTAGCGAAATCAGCAAACCAAGGGGAATGCACACAAACAGCAAACAGATGTTCATCAGGGAAAGAGTCGTCAATGGGAGTAGAGATCTCCCCATCATCATACCGTATTCTCGATAAGTGGTCAGCTACCATATTCTCTGCTCCCTTCTTATCGCGAATTTCGAGGACAAACTCTTGAAGCAGCAAAATCCATCGAATAAGCCTCGGTTTGGCTTCCTTCTTCCCAAGTAGATATTTAAGAGCTGCATGGTCAGTATAAACAATAACTTTCGAACCTACAAGATAAGCACGGAATTTATCTAAGGCATAAACTATAGCAAGTAGCTCCTTTTCCGTGGTGGCATAATTAACCTGAGCTTCATCTAAAGTCTTACTAGCATAATAAATAGCGTGCAAGACTTTATCTTTCCTTTGACCTAAAACCGCACCAACTGCAAAATCACTAGCATCACACATTATTTCGAAAGGTAAATTCCAATCAGGGGACTGTATAATGGGTGCAGAAATTAGTGCGTTTTTTAGAATATTAAAGGACTCAAGACACTCGTCAGTGAATTTAAATTCAGCATCTTTTAGCAGCAATTGGGTTAGCGGTTTCGCAATTTTAGAGAAATCCTTAATAAACCTGCGATAAAAACCAGCATGACCTAAGAAACTTCTTACCCCTTTTACATTCACTGGGGGTGGCAGTTTCTCAATTACCTGTATTTTTGCCTTATCCACCTCAATGCCACGTTCGGAGACCAAATGTCCCAAAACTACTCCT